>VWYH01004149.1:214508-238733 GCA_013399365.1 Pampusana beccarii | reverse complement strand
GGAGCATCTCCCTTATGAGGAAAGGCTGAGGGAGCTGGGTCTCTTTAGTTTGGAGAAGAGGAGACTGAGGGGTGACCTCATTAATGTTTATAAATATATAAAGGATGAGTGTCACAAGGATGGAGCCAGGCTCTTCTGAGTTACAACCAATGGTAAGACAAGAGTAATGGGTTCAAATTGGAACACAAGAGGTTCCACTTAAACTTGAGAAGAAACTTCTTCACAGTGAGGGTAACAGAGCACTGGAACAGGCTGCCTGGGGAGGTTGTAGAGTCTCCTTCTCTGGAGACATTCAAAACCCACCTGGACGCCTTCCTGTGTAACCTCATCTAGGTGTTCCTGCTCTGGTGGGAGGATTGGACTAGATGATCTTTTGAGGTCCCTTCCAATCAGTAACATTCTGTGATTCTGTGATTTAATTCTGTAATTATTATATTCTTATGTTACATTTTTATGTTACTGCACTCAAAAAAAAAAAATTAAAAAAAAGCTATGTTCTAGATAGTATCACCCAATTAATTCTGTGTACATCAGGGAAAATAAATGAGAAAAAAATGTCACTAAACAGAATCTCTGGCATTCCTGTGTTTGGAGTTGTATGGCAAATCAGACATACATTACATGAGGCACTGCTCGTACAGAGTCAATATAAGGGGTTTTCTGGTTAATTGTGTGGAGAGACAGGTTAAGTTTCTTTGTTTGTTCCATCTGATCTGTGAGCCATGTATTTACATCACTGCAAAAAACACTTGATTAAAGTCAATGCGACTTGATGTTACTGAATTTCATTGTTTTTTTTTCTTGCTGAAACATAGTTTTAAGTTTATGTGAAGAAGTTTGACACACTTTAGCCCTTAGCTGCATACACTCCAGTATTTTTTTTAACCAGGAAATAAAAACATATTGTCTTCTATTAAGACAAGAGTTACTAACATTCTCCATGGGATAACACTGCATTTATTATCACACTCTTACATTATAGCACTCACAACATAATAACTACTGGTTTTAATGTACCATTTCATTATGTGGCTGTCTCTACGTAATAAATTACATGAGTACCATGAATAGAGTTTGTTAAAAGAAAGAACAATCAACAGTGAGGCCGCACAACTTGTAGCTCTTTTAATTATGCTACATCCCTGAAACAATGCCAAGGCTTGTTTAGGAGTTCCAGCTGTGCTGAGCACTTCAACAATGTCTGTAGCTTTATCACACACAACCAGGTGTTCCAAACACAGGGTTCTTCTTTATTAAATGAAAAAACTGGCAAAACATAGAGCCTCTGTTGTAGTCTTTCAGGATAAAGCAACTAATAATTCACAGCTAATAGCTACCATCAAACTATGTGGAGAGAGAGAACAAAGACTTTAGTAGCAGGAATACATAGAGCCAAAGGCATGTTTCATCTCAGCATTTAAGAGTTTGCTATACTGGTATATGATGTAAAGATAGTATCATTAAAGAAGAATAACAGATCATCCAGTAGTGCTGAGGGTGATGAACTCTAACTGTAATCCAAACGTTCTCAAATTCCTGTCAGTCCATGTCCTTACCCACAAACCGCAAGTGCATAAACAAACATACCTCTCCATGCTCCAGGGGAACTAGTCTGGAATAGTAGGAGGTGCAGATCACTTCATCATCTCTCTTGTAAGTTGGTGGCCCAATTCTTGGTGTAATATTGTAACGAGTTAAACATTCAGTATCACTAATTGCATAGTACTGCCATGGTCTGAACTCTGTGCCATCTATGGAGCGTTCCAAAATCCAGTTTCCAGGTCGTGGAGCATTAGCAGCTTTGATGATGACATATGCAACTTGAAAGATCTAAAAAAATGCAAGAAGAAAAATTAAACACTTAATTATGTTGTAAAAGACCACTAGAGGCCAACTGGGTACTAAACTTAAATTTTAAAAGCAGTATATTGTTTGCCTGGGGAGAGGGTAAAATTTTGTGCAGTGACTCTGGCTAAAATTTTTGCACAAACTCTTGGTAAAAGGCCAGTCTAACCTTTCACTAGTAGAAATATGTATCATTTTTTGTCAAAACTCTGAACATTACAACAAACCATTTGTTTCTGTGACTAAAAAAAGACCAAATGTACTCAATGTGTCATTCTGTGTTAATGTAATAGCTGAAATCTATATCTACATGGTACATTTCAGGATGATTTGGGTATAACATTCTTTCATAGGAAATGTGCTATTTATCTTTTCTGAACCACTGAGGGCTTCAAAGAAGTGGGTTGTTGTTTTTTTTGCAAAACAGCTGCAGCCCAAACAACTCCCTGTTTCACATTTTAGCTGGGAGTTTAATCCTCTCAGTAACAGCATTTCTGATAAGCTTTTTACAGCCTATATTAAAAATCCTTGTGCATTCCTTTTTCATTCTGTGTTAAACTTATTTAAGCAGAAGACTATTTACAGACGCTGCTGAAAACAGAGATGAATAAGATTAATGTGGCAAAGATAAGCATGACACCCTTATTTAAGAATAGTAGCTCTTTTAAGATGTACACTCTCTAAGATACACAGTTATCTTGACTATTTTTTTAACAATTCTGGGTCTCAAGTGAAATCCTCATCCATACAACAGCACTGTTCAGCACTTCTGTGAGTAGGCAAGGCTGTAATTAAGCTTACATCATCTTTTAAATAACTTTGTCATGGCAGCTAGATAACCTGCACTGGCCCCCAACTAGCTACAGCATTAGCCACTAACACTAAAGTGCACTTACTGCAAAGCTACTCTGTTCTTCCGTACCTAATACCCACTATATCACTTCACTGAAAAAGGCTGTCTTTGCAAATCGATAAGACTTCCTAACAGGAGTTTATATTCTACATGCACTATAGTATCAAGCCACATTTAGATGAAAGAAAAATGCCACGTTATTCAACCAGCTCAGAGGTCTGAGGTTATTCAACCAACTGCCTGGTTGGTTGGTATAATCATCAGAATTCTTGTCTGCATGTGCAGTTTTAATTTGTTGAGCTCCAATTTGGCCACAATCAGTTCTTTCAGACATTTTCAATTCAGTTTTTTTCTGTACAATACAGATTAAAGCTAGAGCAAGAATAGCACTTGACACAAAAGCAGATTTTGACTTTGTCAAATGGGGAAATAAACACACTCAGAGGTAAATAGTAATTGCATTGAGTGTGCAACTCAGGAAAGTACTTTTTAAACAGAACATTTTTTAAGTGAACAGAGATTTGCTTAGGAGATCTTGCAGAGGTGAAAACAAAAAAAAAAAATTGTGATACTCATCTTCAAATCCTGACTTACTAGATTTAATACCTTAAAAACGTCAAACTATCAGTTTTGATTAGAATGAGATGTAACTTAAAACACGATATACACTTGGTCTGATTTTCTTTTCAGGCACTCCAGTTTTATCCTTTGAGACATAAAGCACGTTCAAACAAAATATTTCCAGTTGTTCCAATAAATATGAAAATTTACACAAGCTGAGCATTTCAGCAATGTAAACAAAAAAAGAAGCCAGCTCTCACTGTTTAGTCACAGACTTACAGTTGTAGAAAAAAAATTCTCTGGGATCTGTGAATCCTCTGTTGTTCAACACAATCTTAAAATTTGATCAAAATAAATTGAATACCAAGAATTACAATCCAGCTTTCATTAAGAGACAATCTCCTTTTAAATACAACATAATGCCAACAAGCTCCAACTGAAAAAAATGCTAAAACACATGCTTTTAAAGGAAAAAGAACAGAATTCAGGCAGAATCCAAGTCAGGCAACTGTATTCCCTAAATACAAACCTGGATTTCCTTGATGCAGTAGCTGAGTTACACACCTGTTTCACAGTGGGTCATGCACAAGCAGAATCCAGAGTATTGTAATTTCAGTACCCCTAACCTGAAGACACTTGTTTGTGACAAGAGTCACTTGTGCGAGTATTTTCTCAATCACGGAACTGCAGAGAACTATTAGAACTAGGGAAGTTTTATTGACTGAGCTTAGTGACTGCTCTGTGCCTCCAAGTTCCTTTGAAGTCAATTATCTCTCTCAAGTGCATAAAATATGCAAAACTGGAACCCCAATTTTCTTCTAATGTCATGGTAGAAATTTTTCCTCCAAAACTTTTAGGTATCATTTATTTATTTATTTTTCCTCTCTGCTTGCTGTCATCAACTAAACTACTTCCTTACTTATTACACAGTCGGCTGAACAACAAATGATCTACTTTTGATTACATTGAGATTTTTCAAGACCCATTATAGTCTGCAGCTGATGTAGCTAGTTTTAAATCCAGTTCCAACTAGTAACAATGAGCTATCCTTCATCACAAACTAACTGCTGCCACTGCTGCAGAAATACAGAACTTTTAACTATGTAAGTTAAATTTATTTTAAATATCAAGTTTCTTGGTGAGGGTAGAATGAAAAGCTAGTAAGATAACTTTCACAGAAACTGTGCATATATCCAATGCATAACTGAATAAATTAAATCCTTTCAAACCACCATTTTTCCAGAAAAATAGCCACGTTTGGTACTCAAGACATCAAGGGGTTTTTTTTTTTCCCCTCATGCCTATAATTTACCAACAGCTGAAATTAAGATATCTGACACTATGAACCCAAAGGAGGCATTCAAAAATGGGTGAATGGTTCTATAAGCCTTTGAAGTGTGCACAGTGTAGAAAACCATTGCCTTCTCTCCCAGATCTTCTCAAGTCTCTTCCATACACACACAGAAAAACACTTCACAGGTAAATCCACAGGATAATGAATATCAGCAACACCAGGAAAATTTGTCAGCCTTTGAAATAATACACATTAAATACAGAAATAAAAGGATTTTGTATAAATGCTCCTGCAGTCAAGTCACAAACAACCTATCAGTAGGAGTTACATCCTCAGGGATTATAATCCCAAACAAGAGAATGAAGATGAAGGAAGAAATTAAGGTGTTTGCAGATGAAGATGTTTTAAGGAATGTCAGCAGACAGGGGTTTTGCAGACCCCACAGCCTCTGCAACTCAAAAATCGATCAGAACCAGGAACTCCATGTAACGCAAGCTGATTTTCCACATCCTCAGAACACTTCTTTACACATTTTTACTTGTATAAATTATTCAGGTTTGAACATGACCAAAGGCAGTTTCTTACCACTTTCCATATCCATTCAGTGTCCACCAGCCAGCCACGTGATAAACTTGAGGTGTGTGGCAAGAGCTAATGAATTGTGCACTTTAGTTTGACTGTATATAGCTTTCCCAGACCTCATTTCCTTATTGAACTACAAGGGTAAAATGGACAAGCCAAAGCAAGTTAGCAATTCCCAAGCAGCCATAGATTAAAAGTGTCATTTTACAGGCATTTCAGTCTCAACTGCAAAGACCAGCCAAATAAACTTGTACTGAAGAACCTCTTCTTTGTAGCAGCAATGCCAAGGTAACGAGGCACTTGTGCTTTATTTAGCCTTTCTGATGACCTTGTTTCCCTGAATGCAGATCCAGCAAGGCCAAGTACATTATTCTTGAAATAGACTGATAAAAGAACCATTCTCTCAATTCTTCAGGAAATTTTGCATGTATTTTTGCCTCAAGACTGTAAACTCAGCCAGCAGTGGCCCCACAGCAGATGCTAGCCACAAGCCCCCATTTCCAAGGGGCATGGTCAGTGCTCCGCAATCCACACAGATACATGCCCTGGCAAGCACAGTTCTCCTAGTAGTCTTTTTGGATAAAACCTCTGTCTTTTCACATCTATGAGTATTTGAGCCCCAGGCTTCAAAAGTGAAAAGTTAAAGGTGAGTCACAACACTTTTTTTTCCTCAATTTCAGAAAGGTTTAACCTAGTAAGAACAGAGGTACCAACTGCTCCTTCAAATCTACACCCCAACTCAAATCCAAACTCTATCTGACCTTGAAAAAAGCTGAAAGGAGGATATGATTTTAGGACCTCGGGATCACTTTCAGTGTCCTATTGCACCCCTTACTGAAATCGCATGGGCATGATGTGAACTGTATAATGCAGAAGACTGCAAAATGAATAAACCTGGAGGAATGCAAGGCTCTTGGCAGGCTGGGTCCTCCTGGTTTTATAAATTCAGCTAAATCTTTCCTTCAGGATGACTGCAGAAAGGGAATTGAAAGAACAGCTAAACGTGCTTTTCAAAATAGCGTGACAAGTCCCGAGTTGAAAAATGTTTACTACAACTAACATTACACCACATTTTAAGTGAAACTGCAAAATCCATTCTGTTCAGTGCTGCCAACACATATAACCTGGTTACCAGAAAAGCCTCTTTTTCTCAGATTTCATTTTTCTGTCCAAAACTCTAAAATTAATCTGTGCAAACTCTGAGTAGAAGACTACATGAAGGGATATTATTCACAGAAATGTCTTTTTAAGATGGCATTAGAGACTCTGAGGCCTAGCAATTGCGTGCAACATTTTGCTCTGAGGAGTCCATAATGTTAGAAGTAAAAAATAAACCAAAACCAGCAGAATTTGTAGTTTCCTGAATTATCTTTTCTCTAAGAATTTGATTCCTTGTGTGTGACCATTGTTTTGGAATAGAAGAAAAATTCGTTTTACTCAAGAAGCGTATTGTAAGAATGCAGAGATGAGCACCCTGAATCTTGCATCACAAGTTTTACAAAGCCATGAAAGGCTTTTAAGGAAGCTTGTCATGTACAATAAATTAACACTGGTCCAGTGAAGTCAGAAGAATGATATCTTTTTACATCAGCAAGGCATTTTTCCTTACAGAAATCTCTTCTTGTCTGTTGATTTCAATATAAAACCTCTGTAAAAATTGTATTATTATATCTACATTATTTTTTACTTTTCTAACAGCAGAAACTACAAATTACTCTGAGTGGTAATCCAGTACTCACAAAATATTCACAAGCTTCAACCTAGTCACAAGTGTTTTCTCAACTCTCCAAGAACAACTGGTCTTGCTTTACAATTCAAGAACTTTGTCATACATTGTGCCTTTCTGCTACGCCTAGTACAAAGTACCCTTAAATACCTTTAAAGTCTGAAGCATGGTAATAAAACTGAGGAAAATAGTCTTAATTTAATGGTGTGGCAGATAAATATTTTACAGTTGGTCCAAGCACACTGCTAACATTTATAATATTCAGCATTTATTATAATTCATTATAATTTCACAAAGCAGTTGTCCAGAGGAGTCAAATTCAGGCAAAATGATGCTTTCATCTAAAACTCTTGCTGTGCATTCTGTTTCTATAGAACTGCCAGTGTAGGATGCGCAAGGTCATAAATCAAATTTTGGTATCTTGTACATTGATACTACACTTCATTGTTAAAATACTCCTTCCCTAGTTCTGGATCTTTGTCATACATTTAATGGAAAAAGCAGTGAGAAGTAGAAAAGAAAGACTATCATATGTCTGAGTCCTGGGAAGACTGACAGGCACAACAGAATACATGTGCCTGGTTGTTATGATGCATGTGAGCTAAAAAAAAAAAAAAAAAAAATCATGACACATCCACTGGCTACCCTTACAAAATACAGTTTCAACACTGATTTTACCAGCCAGCCCTCTTAATAAGACTCCATCCAACTGCTCTTCAATCCATCTGGTTTAGACTAAATAAACTAAGTGCAAGGCAGACTATTAGCTGAAAGAATATCCTCTGCTCCCTCCAACTTTTGAGCCAAGCGATGAATACAGCCAAATACAGGACACAGACTGTATCCAGAATTTCACCTAGGGTAAATTGGAGTGGAGTCAGTTTTCACCAGCTAAGGGAATATTCCCCATATTTGCCAGCCAAGGCTGTGTTCCAGTCCTCGCCAACCCAGCTGCTGGATTATAGCTCTAAGTTGTACATCGGTAACAACCCCACGAAACAATTAATTTCTCTTACTGCTAGTACTTCCGGTAGTTACTCAAAAAACAAAAAATGCCCAGGTGGTCATTCTTCACATCACAAAAGGTTATCAGGGAAAGTTAAAGGATATATTTACTTTAATACACTACTTGACATATTTAATGTACACAGCTTGAAATGTAATAAAAAGTACCTATGCTAAAGATTTGCTGCAACACATATAGCTACAGGTACTGGCTTTCAAGAATACTTTCAAAGGTCCTAGAAGAGTATTTTAACTCATTCTTAAGCAAATTCATGAAGTAAACAGTGACTAAAATCACTAAGGTCCTTCATACACTTTTCTTTTGTTACTCTTTACTTGTGCTGACTCACTTAAAGCAAGCACACCAAGTTGGCTCTTATAACTTATTGACTTCAAGCGATTTCCATTAACCAAATCCTTTCTCACAGAGCAGTAATTTACATTCAGTTTGCATAGCCCTAGATGCCTTCTCTCTCTCTCAAACTCTCGAAGGAGAACACAGAAGAAAGGCCCCTTGGGGGAAACTTTTCATATCAAATTAGTTAAACTGAGCGTGGGTAAGGAGAGGAAATATATGTATTTGGTGAAACATCAACAACACTAAGGCTGGAGAATAAAAGATTTAGAGAGCAGCTCAGCTGGCCTGTTTCCGAAGCAAAAATGTTCTAGGAGGACAAAAACTAAGGCATTCTCTCCTCCATCATTTTTCCTTCCTGTTTGTCTATTTACAAACCAAACACAAAGCCAACTCCTGAAACAACAATGAAGTCAAATCAATCCAAACCTCCTGTCACTGACAAAAGATACCCTGTGATTATTTTCCTAACAGTTCTGCTTTCTAATTAAAGAGCAAACTAGACAGCAGTTTAACCTATGCTTCATTTTAAAACATCAAAGTTAAAACTTCTGTTTTAATCTTTAAAATAACTTCCAAGCAGGGTCTAGAGATCTTGGAAAAGCTTATTATCAACTGTACACCCCAAGCACGCATTTCTTAGTAACAAAGCTTCTTCCAGAGTTTGGAAGTGGCCTCATATTAATAATGGATTGTTGAGCTATGATTTTCAAAAAGTTAGGCCAACGCGTAGATCTGTTCAAAGCAAAACAACAACAAAAAGCCAAGAAAAACACATTTTCTTCAGAAATTATTTTGTCCTTCCTTGGAGCAGGGCAGGAGACTCTTGATTTTTCCACGGCTAACAGACAAACAAATTAGCAAATGCTCTGTACAGTTTAGAAGCTGCGTGACTAACAATGATGAATCCCTCTAAGCTTTGCCATAAAGTGCCAAAACAGAGAAATCATCTTCTGCCCAGAGAGTTCCAGCTTCCCCAGAGCCAAAAATCACTGTTGTAGTGACATAATCCCTAACTCTTCAAAACAACTGACAGCAAGTGTTCATAGAAGATACAATATAGAACATTTCTTACCAGTGCTCCTTCCAATAAGACAGTGATCAGAATCAGTCAGAAGAGAAGCACAGAAAGCGGCAAATCAACTTTTCTTTCAGTGGCACTAACTTTGCCTCATTTTATGTGTGTTTTGCTTTCTAGTCCTGAAGGATATGCCCCAACTGAGAAAAGTCTGTGTTTCCAGGGTTCTGGAGATGCTGCAGTTTAACTTTTTGACACTTTACACCTCAATCTGACCATTTCATTGCATTATCAGGTTTACATATTTAATGAAAATATGCAAAAATACTGAGAAATTCAAACAGAAGAGTTTGACTTGAGATCTGCTGTGAGATAATTAATGTGAATACAATAATCCTCTGGTCACTTAGCTTTCTCCCCACCTATGGATCAAAAAAGTTCATATTTGGAAGTATATTGTGCTATTGTTTTCTTATAGTAAATGTCAAATGTTGCTATTATGTCCTACTCCAAATCAGTTACTCTTTTACTAAGAAACTGTGCAACGATCACATGACAGGCTGTTCTAGTCAATAAACAAAAACATATGCATCCTCACATATAAAATCTGCACTTATGACAATACCCTGAAAACACTGTTTTCTGCTTGAAAATAAGTCTCTGATAACCCAGACTTCAAGTAATCTGCATGAAATCCAAGGTGGAGGAAAATATCAGAGGACTGCTGGGGAAAAGCAGGGTCAGGCAAAGGAAGGTTACCAAGATAGAAGGAATGCCTGTGTAAACACTCTCATCCACACATATGCAACTGTTACTGTGTCATGAATGAAACACACATAGCCTGTGACGTATTTGCTTACAAACATAGTCACTTCCACTCCAGTCTGATAGGAATGATGTCTCCAAGATATTCCAGAACAATTGAAAACCACATCTGTTTAAAATCACATTAGCTTTAACTTCCCATGTTTTAACTATGTGCTACTAAATGGTGAACTGCTAAATATCCCACCATCTACACACAGAAGAACTGCCATTAGTTGCATTGGCTTCTATCTTACATACAATAAATGACACTCACCTAAATGTTACTCACCTGCCTTAAATCCAAGGTGATGGTGACCCAGTGGTATTGCCTCCCATTCTGAATGCTGGGACTTTGCCACCAGTTATTGGTACCATCGATTGCACTGGAAATAGGGTGCTGCTCTGTTTTAAAGCAAAAAAAAAAATATTCAAAATCTCTTGAAAATATATCTCACTGCATTTTCTCTGACCCAGCACATTTATTTCACACTGAGCACAATTTCTTCTTGTCATAAAGTAAAAGCTGAAATCTGCCCTGAGACAAAAAGGTTGCCATTGGACTCCATGATGCTTAACAGTGATTTATGATGCCCACCACTTTCTGTCAGCCCTTTGCTCAAAGGTAGTTTCACCCATGTAGTTGAGACTAACAGTAAAAGGTATTCGACCCCAATGCACCCTGTATTCATAGGGAAAGGTCAAAAAGAACGACACAGACAATGAAACTAAACCAAAACCACACGACACTTGCCTTTGGGGTTCGCACTGTGCTGGTCGCAGACGCGGCACTGCGCGTTGCGCAGGGGCCGTCCCGGGACGTGCTCCACCAGTTTGCAGAACATCTCTGGTCCCTTCTCCCCACAGGTGGCATTGGTGGAGATGTGAGCATTGCTGGCCAGGTTCAAAATGGCGGGGAACAGGCCTTGAAAGAAGTAATTATTATTAGCCACATTGTAAAGCAAGAAAAATACAGACATGAGTATGAGAAAAGTCTCCGAACACACAGGGTTTCATTATAAGCTTCTAGCCTAGTCAGAGATACACACAAATACAGCAAAAGCAATTTATTTTGTGAAAAGGTTTTCATACCATACTGACACCAGCATGCAACTGTCACAGCCCTGAGACACTGCAACCCTGTCCATCCCTGCCCACTGCCTTGAGTTCCCCCACCCTGCCCACAGCCCAGGACCCCACTTCAGCCCCCTGGGACCCACAGCCCCTGCCTCAGTGATGCCACAGCAGAAATGGTCTCCAGCTATAGCTACAACTTTGTTATTTCACTCCACCTTTGGGTGCTTTATTGCTGAGGAACACAAGAGCTAGTAAAATAACTCTTCCAGTTACTATACATTCTCTTCAGACTGTGAATTGATCAAAACCAGGAGGACAACTGGCCGGCTGCCAGAAGCCAGGAGGAACTGTACAGCGCATACCCTGCTGGTGTGGAAAATGGCATTTAACCTGAGCTTTCCACAGCAGCCATGCCACCCTCAACAACATGCTCTGGGCGTTTTGGGCACTGCACTTTAGACCTTCACTCCAGGCTTTTCTACAGCCTGTGTAAAGTCTAAGGGATGTTTTGCTTCCCACTCATTAAGGTTCATACAAATACTTTACTGAACTTTCAAATGGTGTTGCTCTTGTGCACTAGAATAATGAAGCAACAAACAAAGCATTTCAAGATTACTGCTACTGGACTGGGAATCCTTAGTATTTTCTAAAAGGAATTAAGTTTTACTTTGGCTTGATGGCTACGAATAAAATTTGAAGAATACTGCATGTGACAGAAAGAAGTCAAGCTTCTCAGCAATGTTGTTATCAGTTGCCATGCTTCCCTCCTGAGCTGCAAAGATTTTATTTCTACAGCAGTTCATACAATCATAGAATGTCCTGAGTTGGAAGGGATGCACAAGGATCATCAAGTCCAACTCCTGTCCCTGCATATGACAACCCCACAGTTCACACCATGTGTCTGAGGGTGTCGTCCAGTCTCTTCTTGAACACTGCCAGGCTTGGGGCTGTGACACCTCCCTGGGGAGCCTGTTCCAGTGCTCCACCACCTTCTGGGTGAGGAACCTTTTCCTAATGTCCAACCTGAACCTTCCCTGGCACATCTTCCTGACATTTCCTTGGGTTACGGTATAACGGAGATACTCCATTTCTAACTTAGAAGCAACTCTGAAACAGAGAAAACATTTTGCAAAAAAGAATCCTGTCTTTAGAGATTGAACACAATGGGCTGAAATAAAAGCTAGAGCCTTGCTATGGCATATTAACAGTGCTGCAATAAGTGTTGCTGTTGTAATAGTAAGGTATTAAAATCACATATCTGAAAGGTTTTCAGTATTTTCTTCTATTGTAATGAATTCCGAATATAAAAAAATCCAGTCATTTTTGTGAAAATATATGCCTTTTCCACTAGTAAAACTATATGGATTCTTTTACTTTGTTAATCTATAACATAAATCATAAAAGAGTGTAATTTTAATACTTTGTTTTTCTTAGCTGTCCATCTCAACCAGGCAAAATTCAATATTCCTTTAAAGTGTCTTTGTCTGCCCAGTAATTGCATTACCCTGGAAAGCCTCAAGAAAAGTTTCAGTGCTATTTAAACCTTGACTTCAGCTATTGAAAATGTGGCTAAATCCTACACCTCTGCACCACAGTATGAATAACAAACAGTGTGTTTTCAATTGTGCTATACTCAAAACTTAACAGGAGGGAGATGGAGCTTTTTATTTTTCTGAATAATGACTTCATTTAAGTTAAATCCAGACTAGGTCAGATGCCTTGTTTTTATTATAACTAAATCTGATGCAGATGATGAAGATCTCATTGACCACTTTGGCAAGGCTCTTCTGCATTAACATGCTTTCTGCACAGCCTGCTCTCACCTTATGCGGTATGGATGGAATATTGCTCCAGACCTAAAGTTGAAGGCAAAGCAGAAACGATGCCCCCCATTTTCCTATTGAGTAAGAAAGCTCAACGGCTGAAGAGGATACCCTATTTTATATTACCTCCAGTGATATAAAACCTTCTGTAATCAGTACTCATTTCTGTTCTCATAGATGTCTACCATCCAGTCTTCCAGAGCTACCCATTACTTCCCAGGTCATTCATTACCTCCACTCATGTTACACAGTAGCCCTACCATTTCTTTCCAGGGTCATTTGTTACAGTGACATAATCTGCCTACAGTAACCTATATTCCTTGGACTTGTGCCAAAGGAATAGCGAAGCTCTGAAGGAAAAGAGCTGATGGCAAGCACTGTACTGGCCAAGCTGCATTCCAAAACCCCAAGCTCAGGTCACCACAGCATTCAACCTGGACTCAGCCCTTTTGTCCGCTCATCATCAAGCATCTCACTGACTTCTAATAAATTCACGGATTGATAGTGAAATGAATAACAGGTATGGTAACATTAAGGTCTCATGATGAGTTTTCTGGATCCCATTGAGATGAGAAGAAAGAACATTTCAATCCAACTGAGTTGCACTGGAGATTTGTCCCAGGATCCAAATAAAAACAAGAGCTTGTTAGCTTCATCCTGCAAGGTACTGCATCCCTTCCAATCCTACCTGGCTACATGCACCTCCGATTCTCTTTAATGCAATCAAATTTTAAGGCAATATGCAGAGGTGCAGCCACTGATTTCAGTGAAGACTGAGATTAGCGTAGGAGCCATTTTAATAAGAAACACTAAGTATCTGTGATAAACAAAATAGAGGCAAATTTAATGAGTTGCATCTTTACAGAACATTGCTCGTCTTCAGTCATTCAGCATGTTCTTAAGCAAAATCTTTTATTTAAAAAAGCTGAGTACTCAAAATTGTGTATTCAAGAGCTCTTAGATCCTCCTTTGACCAAACAAACAAAACCACAAACAAAAACAAAAACAAAAACCACACACACAAAAAAAAAAAAGCACCACCCAAAACCAAACCAACCAATCAAACCACCACAATACACCAAGGAGAAAAATAAAATAATCTGGTAAATTATATTTTTACCTCTCTTAAGAAGAGGCAGGTATGATAAAAATGAGCAACCACAGAACCATCACTTAAATGAGCCATTTACAGATAAATAGGTTACTGTCATCACATCCTGCTATAAAATCCAAGTGGCCATAACAGACATGAAACTCTGGCAGAAGATATCATGTGTCATTAAACTGAACTTTTAGCAAAAGATATTTGCATTCTTAAAGACAGTGATGTAACCTTTATAGTTTGTTATCTCAAGTCCAGAACAAATGATTGATTGAATTAGACTTATCACACATATTTCCACTAGAAAGGAAGGCAAGTGCTACAAAATCCTCCCTGTTTCACTGCCGAACTGTCAGGCTCCATTATCACATTAGGCTATTGTAGCAAAGAGGCTTTGAATGAGTCTTGAGAGATCTCCAGATGGATGGCAACAGATTCATATGGATCTGTAGAGTGTTCAGTGGTAGACTTCCCCGCTGGCAAATCTAGTTTGATCAACTATATTCCATTTGTTAAAATATCTTGCAGCCAGCTTTGCACAAAAGTACTTGCTACTTCATCTTTCCACCATCAAGCCTATCTCTGGTAATTACTGTTCAGCATTTTGCAAGAGACTGTGGTGGTCCTGAGAAAAGCTAGAAGAATTTTTAAATTAAACTGATCTTCTTCTAGCTGCTGGCCAGCAATCAGAAGTAGGTCTTTTCACAGGAAGGTAAAGTCCTTGATTTTTTCCAGCAACTCAGCTGCCCATTTGCCCCAAACCAGAGATTCACACACTATCCAATACCAGAAAATTAATAGTGTACAGATGTTAATTTGACCTTGAAAAAGAATAACAAGTGGCTCACTACAGCTCAGCACAAAAGCAGAGCACAACGTTTTCGTTAGAGGTTCAAGCAAGTTGCTCTCGTTTGTAAGGACTTGGTTTTAGCCAGATGCACAACTGAAATTCACTACAGGGAAACTGAAACCTGAGTGGGTACTGTCAGAATTGCACCATTCAGACATTTCCTACAGGGAAATCCCCAAGCTCAAAGAAAGCAGAGGGAATCAAATCCCTAACAAGGTGGTCTGCAAAGTGGATATGGTAGAGTTTGCCCCGTTCACGCTCTACAATGTCTAATTTTTAAAGAAATGACAAGATGAAAGAACCCAAAGGTTAGATGGATTTGGTGTACATGCGGCATTAATATTTCACCAAAAGTCAGGCAGAAGACTTGTTCATGATGTAGCCAGATGTAATATTTTTGAATGATGGCTGAAGAGGTGACCAGCATGCAGTACATCAGGGAAGACAGACAAAGAGTTTTTAGGCAGATGAGATAGTCAGCTTCTGTTTTATGTGCTTCAGTATGCCTATTGACTCTAATCTTTCAGAATGAATGAGGACAGTTGGAACACACAGCTTGTTGAAGCAGATTCAAAGCACTGACAGTTCACACAAACTTGTCATGGACTGAGATACATCATTGCATAAGCAAAAGACGTCCACAACCAGGAGAGCTATTCCTCTATTGTGAAGGTTATGCCTGATCATACGGCTTACACTTCTTCAGGAATTATTCTACCTGAATCCAGGCTCTACAGAAGTTCTCACAAGCTCCTTGTTGATAAAGATATGTGCCGCCATCTTCCCTGGAGACTCAATTTAATTATTTGTGGTTTTATAAGGGGTTCTTTTTTTAAGCTAATTGATTTTGTTATAGGTATAGCCTACCAAGCAACCCTTAAGTTTCCTCTAAGAAGAATTTCAAGGATCTGGGACATTTCTGGAGTTCTGGCAACTCCAACTGGATGCATATTTGGCAACTTAACTGTAAGCAATGCACATACGTTGATACATTCTGGATACACCTGATTCACTGCACATGAGCAGAAATTCCATAGTATTTGCACAGTGCATCTGACACATCCTGGACTTGTCCAACATTTCATCTAGCTCAGATAGCCTTCCACATACAGAAGCATTGGTGTACTCTGAAGACATTACACTTACTCTACATGTGCAGAACACAGCACATACACATCACTAATGGAAACATGGAAACTACATGCAGGTATGATCCTTCTCTGTTATTTATCAAAGGCTTTTTAGACATATTTTTCTGTCGCTTATCTTTATAAAGTATTTTTTTTAAGTATTCCCATTTTAGGACCCCTGGCTATATTCTGTACCATGAGATCTGAATGAAGCCTTAATTCCATTCCCAATTAATGATTTCTTTAACTCAGGAAACTAATAGTCTTTCATAACTATTTTGTTTCAGGTGGAAGAAAAGTGGATTTGTGCATTTCAGCAAAATCCATGCATTCTCTGTTTTTTACCATGTTTGACTGCATGGATTCTCACAATGTGACTGGTGGGCAAGGTGAAACTGTCCCTCTTCACTTTTTACAGATGGAATGTGGAGAAAGAGAAACACTTCTCAGAATAACAATCTTCCTGGCAGAGGCATAGCTGATTAAATTAATTCTTTTTACAAACACAAGGATACATATGAGAGTTCTGCTTTACATAGGCTTTGCTATGCCATCAAGTATGTTCAACAAGCACAATAAAGATGATAATAGTTTTTGGTATCCTGATCACCACAGTGAGGATGGCAAAACTTACAGGAAGGCCACTTTTAAGACAGTTTCCCTCTGAATTCAGATTCACTAATCTTGGTCTGATATCCCCTGAAAGCTGAATGAATTAGGGAGGTGTTTGGTGGGGTTTTTTTTTAAAGAAATCAGAAGACAGAAACGGATGGGAAATGAAGACAAAAGATTCTGTGAAGCAAGCCAAGAGCTGAGTCCAGAAGGTGACAATGTTTTCTGAATTGTCCATCAGTGCACACAAGGAGGACTCCCAGCTAGACTTCAGTGAGCAACTCTACTGAGGCATTCAGAAAAGCAACAGCCTGATTTTCCCCCAAATATTTTGGCTTCTTTGTGCTGAGGGTAATAAAGCAGGAACCCGCAAGTGAACAGAGTAGATGTGACTTAAAAAATGTAAAGAGTTCGTGTGTGTGGTAACAATGAGCTTTTTATTGTTTCATTTCTCAGAACACAGAAATACTTGAAAGGGTCTAATCTCATTTGCAAGTTAGCGGTTTTTAAAATGTTAAAGCAATCAGTGGTTCATAACCAGCAGGCAATGCTGAAGTTTGCAACCAGCAATAGATTCTCCATTTACTGAAAACATTTACAGAGGACACAGTAACAGTTGTTCAGAATAGTTTGATGCACTTCAAGAAAAAAAACAAGGGCTAAGGACAAAATGTAATAAAATGTCACAGAGTATTAGAATGCATAAAATATGTAATAGTATTACACTGCAGAAGCTGAGGTCACATTCTTTATAACATTCTCAGGCAGTTCTCAATAGCACAGATTTGGTTCAGTTGTTCTGTCTTATTCAAGTTTTGGATTAAATGAGTTTACTAAATAAAAGCCCTGGAACTATCGGGCTTGGGTTCAGATTCCTTGCCTGCTCAATAGATTTATCCTCATTATATTTTACCAGCGAATGTCCCTAGCTTAACCTTTTCTATACACTTTCATCAGAATCCTATCCTGTAATCACAATGAAAATCCAGGCCGATTTCCCTAAAATAAACGGCCTGAAATTGCTAACCTGTAACTGCAGGAATTAAGGCACTAATTCCCTGTTCTGAGAGTCAGCAAGAAATCTGGGGTATAACATACAACCTGCCTTAAACCATTTTGTGGAGACATTGCCTAACAATATGCATTAGCTGCAGCATCAACCTATTCGAAAAGCTGAAAGCTTCACTACAACTCACACAACACGCTTCAGTACCAAGCCACTAGGTAGAAATAATTTTGAAAATTCATCACTCATTTTTCTGTAGGCCCACATAGAGGAGAATTTCTGCAAGCACAACACAAAACTTTACAGGAGCTAAATAAGGGGCATGGTTGTATTAGCAGAACCTCTGCAAACTTCAATTTGCAATGTTTAGATTAAACCATTTCAGATTAAAATGAAACTTCATTATCATGACAGACCACTGTTTTCTCCTAAAACCTGTTTTCTATTTCTCCTCACACTGTAAAGCAAAATTAATACGTCAATCAGAAATACTAGCTGAGGAAGATTAAATTTATTTAATTGAATCAGTTTTCAATATAAGAATGTATGTACTAAGTTTGTCTGTTCTCCAGTGCTTCCAATGAGGGATGTTCCTCAAGATCCCTGACAGGTCTACTCTGGTGCTTAATCACTTTAAAAGTTACAAATTTTCAGCCCTCTTTGCTGCATTCATTATCTTGATTACAGCTTTTGATTACCTGAAAGGCTGTTATCACACATGCTTTTCTTTTTCCCAGACTAAGTAAACAACCTTTTCAATCTTTCCACAGTCAATTTTCTAAACCTCTTATCCTTCTGAATTCTTGGCAGCTTGCATCTCTCCAACAGTGCAGCTCCTCAGACCTCATCAGCACCAACTGAAGTAGAATAATTTCTTAAATTCTTGACAGTTTTGTTAACACACCCAATAATAAGTTTGGCTTTCTTTTCAAGGCATTACAGTTCGGTTTGCATTGCCCACTAATGTAAATAAAATATCCTCTTCTGTTGTACTGCAGCCTGGTCAGTCATGAAAGAGAAGCATACACCATGTCAGGTCCTGGGATGAGCTGAGGTTATCTGTAAACCAGATTACTTTGCAGACATTCAATGAATGCTCATAAACACTTGTTTACAGAACAATCTGCTGATTATCTTACAACTCTGATTTTGTCAAGCTTTCGCAAACCACACTTAAACAATCCAACTGACACACAAGAACAACAATTTAAAAAAATCTTCTACACTGGTTAATGTGACCAAAAACATTCTGCTTGAGCCCTGCAAGCTGTTAGTGCACAAACAAGCTACAAAAGACCAAACCTTGCCACTTCCTCTATCCAAAAGGCAAAGGGCTTCTCTGCCAAACATTTTCTGCTGTTGCTTGTGGGCACTCAGCATTAATGAGAGCCTTAATGGAGACAGGGTACTGCAGCAACAGGCATTTACCTACTGTAGTCTGTTTGGGCTGGATGATGTGCTAATGAGCATTCGGTGCTCAGAAATGTATCAGAAAGAAGCATAACACTGCAAATAAATAAAGCGGTATTCCGTCAAATTCAGACTGCAAACACAGGAGGCAAAAGTTTGCTCACAAGAATGAACATCAGCTGTACTATGCATCCCCTGCTAGTTTCCTCCACGTAGTTTGTGAGGGCTAAAGAGCAGGAGTCTGGTGTAACTTGCATATTTTCTTTAAAATTCTCAAACACCAGCATTCAGCCAGGTCGATGGCCAAAAAGCAGCAGAGAATTTGAACGTAGCATAATGTTTGTTCCAAAAAAGATCAGAAAACCTAAACACTAAACAAAAATTTTAAATTTCAAAGTGTAAGAAGCAGCATGCTAGACATAAAAGGCAATGGAAAACTGGTACAGAGAAGAAAGCATTACATCTCAACAAACTTCTAATTGCAAGGTGCTAAATTTCCCAATATGTGGTATTAGAAGGATAGAGAGTTATAATCAGTTAATTGTCAAACTCACTGAAAAATGCCTGTAACAAAGAAACCCAGAGTTCCAGATTAAACATTTAGAAAAAAAAAGGCCAAGCAATATTAATACAATGTTAATATATCTGCTCAAGAAACTGAAGCTTCTCACCTCTGTTAGCTACACATTAACTCATGTTTTCTTACACAAAGTAGTGAGGTTATTAGTATCAGCGATAGGTTAGGTACCAGTTTAGACCAAATGCTAACACTAAAACAATAACCTTTAGATTATGAAGCTAAGTGTTAACAAGTTAGCTAATGTAAACTTTATGATGTCTTATGTTCTAAGTCCCTCTTGTGCTTGGAGCTTGCACATAGATGTAAAATATACAAAAACTATGTCACAACACGTGCACTCAAATCGGAAGCGGAGAGTATAAGGATGCAAAGATGTCAGTGTGTAAATTCTTAACACCAAAGGAGTCTGAGCAACTAATTTCAGTCCCACCCAGATTCCTACAAATGACCTACCGTATTTCCCAAAGGAGTGCACACTACCCTTGACAGCCGTCAGCTGAATGTTTTAAAAGAATAGAAAACACCGGTAAATACAATAGGTTGAACAGCTTACATCACAGCCCTGAATGTGTTTTCTAGTATTATGGTTTGGTCCTTCACACATTTCAGAGATCTGAGGCAAAAAAAAAATGAGTTATTTGGGATACAAGTGTATCAAAATGTTTTATCACAGCAATTTCTAATACCTTCAATATTTGCAGTGACTTGCTGCTTTCAATCAGAACAAACTAAGGTCCAGCAGGAAGAAGAAAACTAGCTTTCATGCTAGTTTTCAGCATCAGGCAGTATTACTTGATAAAAACAGTGGGCAATTTGTGAATATTCTATATATTATGCATTTTCAAAGTATAATCAGTATTTCTTCCATCAAGTCATGTTTTGCAAGTACTGGGGTTGTTTTGTATGGTGTTGGCCTGTTCAAGAATTTGCCTAGAAATTCTCACAGCATTTACACCAAAGCAAAAGAGCCAGAAGTTGATAGATGGGCAGGCTGCCAAGGAACAACAAACCTGCCAGACCATGAAATTGGATCTTTCTTGTTTGCCCAAAACTTCTTCCACATGTTGAGGAGGCTACATCATTGTGTTTGTTGGTTTGGGGGTTGTTCTTTCTTTTAGCATAACACTAGCTTACCTAGTCACTTTAATCTTGGGTACGGTTTTGTCAAGGTTTACTGAAAGGCAACAGTAAAGAGAACTGGTCTTGTTTTTAACAAAACCAGGACAGGTTTTCACTCAAATCTGAAGTAAATACAAGCCACAGTTATTAAATATTTCAGTGTCTTGTCAGTTTTGCTTACATGCAGCCTAAAACACAATATTAACTTACAGCAATCTGACAGTAGTACTGGCAGTGTGACCGGCATTTCAAAGACAAGGGACCTCAGTCTTTTGTCACTTACGATGTGTACCAATATCAAGAAGACAGAACATTTTTGTTTTTACTGACGCTGGATCTAAAATAGCTTTTTTTCCCTCCTCACCTTTAACTAGAACTACCTCAATTGATAATGGCTTGCCCTGCACTTCTTTCCTATCACCAGTTTTCAAGCTGATTCAACAACCTTGTTGTAAATGAAAATCCTGTCTGTTTCATCCTAATGAAATTTGCATGCATAAATGTGCAGCTTTAGGCTTCACATGGAATCGTTTATTATAATGAATAGCAAGTTATGAGCCAAGTATCTGTTACCTCTCTCCTGATTCTAAATTTATATTTATTACTTGCAAATTCTAGGAGACCTAAGGTTGAGAGGAATTTTAAAGGTTTTGTTGTCCCAGTCACTTCTGTAGTGTCACTCAGTAACACAACCAAACAAAATGTTACTACTTCTTTTCCTATGTAAACATGAAGAAGGACCCCTTGAGGCAGCTGGTATCTCCTTGTGATCATAAATGAAGTCTTACAGCAAACAGCTGTGCTACAAAGGAACTCCAAAATGTATTTTTCACTTAGTTCATTTAAGCTTGTCACTCACCAGCCATATATAGAATCAGCTTTTATTTCACTTTCCTAATTTCAATTTTTTTCCACATTCCTCATATGAACGTACTAGCTTAATATTAAAAATTGCAGCTGTCTTAGATGAAGTTAAATTTGTATTTAAAGGGGATTTTTTTTCCCATTAATGAATAAAAGCTATTTCAAGTTGAAAAGTTTTTGGCATCTCAGAACTACCAGCTCTCCTGTTGTAAAAAGACATGTTTCTTTCAGATGCAGAAGAAAGTTTTCATTCCAGCAGGCACAAAGCCATGTTCAGGGCACGTACAGCCCTCTATCACAGCCAGATCTCCCTGGGTAGAATGGAGCCGTTTCCTCCAGCCTGAATGGAGTTGAGTGGATTTGCAACACTGAAGACATGCGAAACTTGACCATTCCCTTATCTCTACTTAAAAGATATTGCAATCTCTGATTTAAACGGTTAACTGGGAAATAAACAAGCTCTGTATGTTTCTTACAGTTATAACCAATTGTTCAGCATGCTATAGAGGTGGTGTTCCGCTCTTTGCAAGAAGTAAAACAGCCTGCTGCTATTCTGGGCATTTTACTCTAGGCAATAAAGTAAAATTACAAATCACCATGCGTTAACAAATGTACAGGGTACATATTGCAACTATTTAGAAAAAAATACTAACAGTAAGTCACCTGTTGCACATTTCCTGTGTTTCAAACTCTCACTACTTTCAAACCCTCATTTTATCTTTTTTTTTTTTCCCCACAGTGAATGCCTTCATGAAAATCAAAGGCACTTGGGTCACGCAGGATAAATTCCCAGAAAAAAGTGTAATTTTAAGGACACAAAAACAAAGGAGGGGAACAGCCAATATTGCAAACTTTAAAAAAAGTTATCTTGTCAATGCTCAATAACTCAGCCAGTCACACTGAATCTTAATCAAGTGTCCTCAAAGTATTTTGCCTTTGGCCTAAAAACAAGAATGATGCATCTCAGCCCAAAGGGCAATTTTTTTAAAGAAAAGTCTAACAGCCTCCTGAAGATCAGAACTGAGCTTTCAAGTAATTTAATTTAAAATTCAGTAATACTCAGCAACACTAAAAAAAAATTGCAAGGCACATTCTGGATCCTGCCCTGAAACACCCCAAATATTTTTGCTTATTACTGCGGGAAATACAGCACTCATATGCAGCGAGGTGCAAAGTGGGTAGCATGTATTTCTATTTGACCTTAAAAACAGAAAAAATGAGGAGGGCTGATAAAGTTAGAGAGGCTGTATTATCAGTCACTACTATGTGATATATAGAGGGGATTTTCTTCTTTGGAGCAAACATCCCAACTTTCTCCTGCCACTGCACCACTGGTAAAGCCCTTTCTTACACTCTTTTCCTATCACTTCTGCAGGATTTTCAGCCTATCAGAGATTTGCCCATCACCACTGTTAGCTGTGGCAAGTAAGCAACAGCAGATCCTTAAACCAACTGTAAGTATCACGCAATAAAAAGTTTCTGAGCAAACCTCTGTATCGCTGGAGCTGAACATCAGTGTGGCAAACTCGGACCTGTGCCAAGATATACACTGAATACAGCCATCCACCGGCAGTCATAATTTGTGCCTACTGCTTCATTGCTGCCTTCAGATCATACACCATCTCTCACGACTGTAGAAAGACCTATTCTGCTTCAGTCACACAGTTCAGCTTGAAGTTCCCTGCCCAGCCACATCCATCTCTCCTTCCCATTGATTGCGAAGAGCAGCCTCCTCTGCCTCACAGGAAACCTGCACTGTGCTTCGAAGAATCATTTCTCCCACTAGAAATGCCCCCACCACAATACTATCAAATACGCAAGGAAATAAGCTGGCACAAATGAACAGTGGTCATTCGACTCTGGGATTTGTATTTGCTGTGCACCTTTAGCAAAGATAAACTTGTTCTGAAGGATGCTGGCAGACACACTGTAAACCTACTTCAAGGAAGATAAATTGTGATAGGGCTTGGAAGGACTTGATTCCTGTAAGTTTTAGCTTAAAATTCATGTTTATTTTTAAATGCCCATTTCAGTAGCAAGCTCACATTTTTTTTAATTAGCAAAAAAAAACCAAACCAACATGGTTCTAAAATGCTGATCATTTTTAGTCAGCTTTATTGTTAGTATCAAAAAATAACCCTTAAAAGGGGTTTTTATTCGTAAATCATGCAGTTCTAGATACATGGCAGATTTGATTTCTGTTTGTGAAAATGTTTTTCTTAATCCTGTAAATGAGATATTACCCCATAAAAGCAAATTGGACTACTTAGGCAATTAAAAAAAAAGAGCCTTTACCACACTAATGCATTAGTTAGCAACTAGTGAAGGAATAAATGAAAAAGTCTGTAGATAAATGTAAATTCACAGCAGTTCTCAAAGTCAGTGGAGCTCATTTGATCCTTCTTTTTCCCATCAAAATTTTCACCTTTTCAGCATATTTTAAAGGGTGTTTTCTAGTAGAATTCATTGAGTACACATTTTAGAGACTCCACAGGCTAAAGCAAATAAAAGGAATCCTGGAAATTTCAACAGCGTATATTTCACAAGACTAATTTAAACCAGGGTTTCCACAGACCCTGACAATTCAAAGAACCTTCACTACAAACTTC
>VWYH01004149.1:0-211126 GCA_013399365.1 Pampusana beccarii | reverse complement strand
ATATATATATATATATATATATCAGGTTTGGGCATAAAACCAAACCATCCTATAAGTCTGTTTTGCTCTGCTACGAACACAAGGGAAAACTTCTCAGGAACCGTAACTGCTGCTTCACATCAGGAGGGAAGTCTAAATTACAGGCATCTATGTATCTTTGTAATAAGGATATTGAAGGCTTATACTTTGATAGTATTTTTATAGTCCTACCCTTCTATGCTTTCTAATTTTTAGAGTGTTACTTATATCTACTGTAAGTAGAAAATAAATCTTCTAGTTTTCCTATAAAATTGTGATGTATACAGCTTTTGATACCAGAAATACATATAAAACAACTACATCTTGGGGCAAAAGCAGTGTTGTCATCTCTAAAAACACAGAATGATTGAGAAATCGTTACAATAAAGTCCTCAAATAGCAGAAATAACAAAAATAATTAACACAGGTATACCTCAACTTTTTTTGCTCTGACCCACAAGTAAATGAAGCGCTCACCTCAAAGCCAGAGAGCTGTACCCATATCCTAGCGCCCAGAGGCACTACATACAGATTTTGATGTCTTTAGTATCTAAAAACACATAAAGTATGGAGTACCTTCATCCGGAGTACCTCTTAAGTACCTAAAAACATATAAAAATGGGAAGTTTGATTGATGTGCACCTAAGGTTTATGCCAATTAACAAATTACAATTCCTGTAGCTGACCTAACCAACCTCATCTTGCAAAACTTCTCCAACGCATTATTTCTCTGATCGGTCAGGAAGGGACACCTGGAGGANAAAAAAAAAAAAAAAAGGGCCTTCAGTAGGTGGTTCTCTCACTTCTGTAAAGCAACAGCAGAAACAGTGGGAAGGCGTAGTAATTCCATTAATTGATTTTTCAAGCACAGGTCTACTGCTGGTGCTGGACTCTCACGGATTCACTCGCTGTCTGGATACTCCTGGATGGACCTGGAATAACCCTGAGAAGCCCGAGCAGACCGGCCAGGCTCCATCCAGCCCCCCAGCAGCTCTGCCCTGGGAAAGGAGCAGCAGGAGGAGCCCCAGGTGCTCCCCAGCCTGCATCCCTCACAGGCACCCAGCTCGGCCGCCCTCTTGTGCCATCGCTGCAAAGCTCCTTCTGCTGGCACCCATGGAAACAGAAATGAGGGACAACCTCTGCTCCCGTCCTCCCTGGAAGGGAAGCATTTGGGCAAAATCAAACCACACTGCAAGTGCCAGTGGTTACTGCTGCTTGTGTGTTTCCCTCTCCTTCCCACACAAACATTTCTTTATAGAATTCTTTGATCAGACGAGGTCTGTGACAGAAGGCGAAACGCCAGTTCTGAATCAAAACTGTCAATACTAATGAAAGCAAGCGCCAGTGCTATAGCTTCAGTTTGCGTTTATACTCAATATTTGAATTCCAAGGTTTATTATAGGTAGCATGACTTGTGTCACTGATTTGTAAAGAGACAGGATCTTGTTATTAAAAACTTCTTGCTTCATCAGGTCCACAAGAAAAAAATATAATCAAATCAAGACTGTAGAAGTTGGTTCAAATCACCTATACAGGTTCTGCACTGTCCTCTCAGCCTTTCAGCAAATAAAAGCTTATACAAATATGATAAAGGAGGCAGTGGACATGGGCCTATCTTCAAGGTCATTTTGGAGCAAAACAGCAGCAAAAAATGCCGGCAGAGCCAAGGAGAAAATAAAGTTTCCACTTCAATAAGACAACTTCTTAAATAGCTTTTTAACCTTTATTTCCATGCGGGAATCGAGAAGGTGGCTGGATCTCACAGCACAATAAATGAGCTCACAGAAAAGAATTACATTATGCTTGCTAAACAACTTCCAAATCTGAAGCTTTAATCTAAAAGAACTGGTTAGGGAATATCTCTGACAGAGTTGTTACGGTATTAAATGACAGTTTAAGAAAGATCATCAAAAGCTAACGAGTTAAAGATGATAAAACAGAAGGAATTGCTAAAGGCTGAAATCTACTCTGCCTACACAAAGCAGCAGTGGGATCTTCATGGCCTTGCCTGGTAGGAAAAGCCCAGAAAATATGAAACAAAACCAGCTCAGTCCATCAACCCACATTAGCCGCTGCTTTACACCTCCTGCAAGGCAGGACCACTTGCGGGAAGGGCAGTGGGGGAGACTGCCTGCCATGCACCCCTCTCCCTTCCAACACCCTCTCTGGGAGACTTAAATATATATATATATATATATATATATATATCAGGTTTGGGCATAAAACCAAACCATCCTATAAGTCTGTTTTGCTCTGCTACGAACACAAGGGAAAACTTCTCAGGAACCGTAACTGCTGCTTCACATCAGGAGGGAAGTCTAAATTACAGGCATCTATGTATCTTTGTAATAAGGATATTGAAGGCTTATACTTTGATAGTATTTTTATAGTCCTACCCTTCTATGCTTTCTAATTTTTAGAGTGTTACTTATATCTACTGTAAGTAGAAAATAAATCTTCTAGTTTTCCTATAAAATTGTGATGTATACAGCTTTTGATACCAGAAATACATATAAAACAACTACATCTTGGGGCAAAAGCAGTGTTGTCCTCTCTAAAAACACAGAATGATTGAGAAATCGTTACAATAAAGTCCTCAAATAGCAGAAATAACAAAAATAATTAACACAGGTATACCTCAACTTTTTTTGCTCTGACCCACAAGTAAATGAAGCGCTCACCTCAAAGCCAGAGAGCTGTACCCATATCCTAGCGCCCAGAGGCACTACATACAGATTTTGATGTCTTTAGTGTCTAAAAACACATAAAGTATGGAGTACCTTCATCCGGAGTACCTCTTAAGTACCTAAAAACATATAAAAATGGGAAGTTTGATTGATGTGCACCTAAGGTTTATGCCAATTAACAAATTACAATTCCTGTAGCTGACCTAACCAACCTCATCTTGCAAAACTTCTCCAACGCATTATTTCTCTGATCGGTCAGGAAGGGACACCTGGAGGACAAAAAAAAAAAAATATAGACATAGGAGAAGGCAGCAAACCCCACCTGATGATGTTGTGTAAGACTGCTGTAAATACCAACAACTGATCATCCTGCACTGATAGTCCTGAATTTCCAGAGATGCATTTTCTAAGCCCTCAGGGAACGGAGAAAATATTTACAACAGACAATTTTTTTTAATCCTAATCTTCAGTCTACTTAGAATGTTTCAATGGGATTCTTCTCTGTCACATACCTTTGTACTCTGAGAAAATAAACAGTCTGCGGCTTGTTGGTGCTGACTTTCTTTTAACATAAGTGAGGGAAACACATAAAGCAGATTTTAAATTTAGGACTTCCTATTCAAGGCCAAGCACAAGGTTTTGCCCACAGAATGCCCAAGGTGTTCTTTGCAGATCACCAGAAAAACTGAAATTTCTCATGGTTCTTTCTTCCTCTCTCCCATCCTAAAGTTAGACCAGCAAAATTTGAACCTAGCTGAGATCCATTACCTTTTATACTATTCTTTTCACATTACAAATTTGTTCTAATATGATCAAACCCTATTTCTCTTTAATAGAGGTCTCAAAATGTATGTGTTGCCTCTTATGAATTTAGGGAACCTTACCATTTTAACACAATTGTACCCACAAAATCAAGGTTCATGGAGACATGCAGTGTGGCCTCTGAGGAGGTTTCACAGACAGGTCATCTAAAATTGCCACTTACAAGCAGACTTTAATAAAAAGACAGGACATGAGGTACACCAGTACAGGACATGTACTGATGAGGTTTGTATGTAGAGACAAGCATACTGACCTACAGCCAATTTACAGCCAGCTGGCCTCCCTTAACATCTCACCCTTCTCCCTCCTGCCCCACAAACTTGTTCTTTCTTAGATCACTTTGATCCCTGCCTCCCTCTCCTTGTCTTTGGCCCTTCCTCTACTCCTCTCAAAATAAGGCTTGTGCAATCCCAAAATGTTCTTCCCCTGTGTCCCATGATGAGTCCCGTACCCCTGTAGACAGCCACCAACCCCCTACATACACCCCATGAGCTCTGGAGAACTACTCCCAAAACTCTCAGTGATGGCTGTCATGGGACAGCCCTGGCAGGGGCTCATTTCTCTGGGTTCCTTACTGGGATCACCCCACCTTGTTCCTCTGTGCTCCTTTGTGTATGCGGGCATGAGACTTATCACATAATCTAACAAGTTAATAAGAGTGTGGACAGTTAATAAGTATCTTGCGGCCCTGCTACTTAACCCACATGAAGGCACAAGGTTCACTGTAACTGAGGTTTTCCAACCAAGGGAAAAAATGAGAAATTAAGGCAAGTAAACCATTCTGCCTAATTTTGCCAAAAATTTTTGCTTGCCACAACATTAAGTGATTCTGCCTCAGACTCCTATCATATTTTCATCAGATCAGTCTCATGCCTCACACTGCAAATTGCAATCAGCACTGCCTCTAAGTTTTTGAGAAGTCTCAAAGGACCTTCTTTTATCAGAAAACAACATGCACACCAGTGGCACCTAGCAGAAGTGTTGAAATAAAATGTGTTAAAATAAAGACCAACTTTGTAGATAGAAACCTTTCCATTTCCCTTATCATTTAACTCTCATTGTGGATTTCATGAAAATCTGGTATTTGAGACTAATGGGAAAAGATCTGTTCAAGCCAATAGCATATACCAACCTAAGATGAAGTATAACAAAGCACCTATGACATTTTTTTTTCATGCCAGACAGCAAGCATTTGAGAATGCAACATCCAACACATCTTGAAAATGCAAGAAGTCTTGCTTTAAAGTTCCGAGGTCATCCAAGTACTTTCTGGAAGTCTGGCTATCAGTTTTAAAGTGTCAGAGGAAACTAAAGCAACAAACAAAGCACCTCTGGATGCATGCGGTTGTAGCGAGGCAACTAAGAGTGTAAGATCTACCTGTTTAGATTTGTAGACTAAAGGCCAGATCTGAAAAATAAATTAAAAAAAAAAAAAGCTGCAGTATCTTCCTGCCAAACGCTGTCACATCTAAATTAAAGCATATCTTACAGCATATTGCCTCTGAGGCAGAACTCATCATTCTAAATTAGCCACCAGCAGTCCTTCTCCACTTAGTGAGTGGACAGTCATCCCTCTGAGTGGTGCCATGTTTAAGTGACACCCCCCGCCTGCCTCCCTCCCACCCCCCCCCAAAAAAAAAGATGCTCCTGAATTTAGACACCTGATTGGTGCTTTCAACAGAAGTAAACAGAACAGGAGGCCTGCAAGTTGATTCTCCTTCCATCTTTTACTGCCCTAAAGATCCAACTACACCATCAGCTTTTTCTCTTGCCCATTCTTCTTCTGCATCCATTAAACTTGCATTCCTGGCTGCACAGTAGCTCAGTTTCAAACAGAGGTTTGAATAGATTTTGTACATACCTCCCCCTCCCCTGCATTACCTGTCACAGTAACCTGGTAATACAGCACTCTATTCAGAAATTGCAGATGTGGGTTCAAACCATCTCAAACTAAGGAGATTAACCTAAATCTCCTACTTCCCGGACAACTGCTCTAACAATCTGAGTTATAAGCAAATCATATCACTTATGTTTCAGCAAAAAAAAATGTGGTTGCTGACCATAATGTCACAATTTGTGTATTAGTCATAGCCTAAGCATGCTTACTAAAGCAGATTCTTGAAGCAAGCTAGGTTTGGAACCCAAACCATGATAAGCACGAGAACTACCCAAGTTCGGCTCTGCCCAGATGAAGCACCCCAGGCACCTTCCTGAGTGCTGAGCATCAGCACTTAAAAGACTATTGTTACAGAACCCCAGGCAGGAGGCTGCTACAGCACACAAGCTTAACAAAAACAAGCTGAGGTGAGAAGCAGCTGAGGAAACATTTAGACTACAACTACAGCCTTGAAAGTTACCATTACCACACATTCACAGTAGCAAGAGGTTTTTTTAATTATAGACAAATCACTCGAGAGTGACAGAATCAAATTTATGAAATATAGGCAATAGCGTGTAAAATCATTAATTCATTTCCCTTCCTACTTTGTAGACCTGTATCACTGTTACCTCCAGTACAATTAATAATGCATTCAAACAGGGCAAAGCTGCTACATAAGCCTCCAAAATAGCTATTTGCTCCTCAGGTTGTAAAATAACTCTCATGCGGATCCGAACACTAGTGATACATGCTTCATGAGTTACTCTATCAGTTGACACAAAAGACTCAACTGAAAATACAAACCCAACTTTTCAACATGATGGGGACACCTTAACAAAACATCTGCTATTAAAATACCAACTGAATTTTATAGGTATGTAGATATTAATCTTTAGGCTGAAAGAACCAATCATTAACCTTCAAAGTTGTTCAGTGCAGTGACTTTACTATTCTGTGTTTCTTTCTCAGACTGCGGCACTTTCTGACAGACCCTTGCAACTGTTGTATGCTCCAGTTTCCTCATCTGGAGACAGGACAAAAGCAGGAATGAACAGAAAATCAAGAAATTCTGGGAGCTCTGTCAAGGTACTCTCCATGGACATGCCAAGATACCTTTCCCCCAAACTTCTCCAATGCTCTTGCAACGGCTCAAAGAAATCTTTCCAGCCACACCACGAACTGTATTTTTACATCATCACAATGCTTACAAGTTTGGAGCTTCAGTTGCTTACTTTCTGCAAAAGCAACATAGCTATTCTAATCTGCATTGCATTCTTCACATTGTTTTAGGATCAGTTATCTTGAATTCTGTTTTTCCTGAGGCAGTTATCCATCAGGGGAGTTCAATACTCACTGCTTCCTCGGACAATCTGTGCTCTCATGCTGAGAAAAAACAAATGCTATCAGCTTAATCTAATAGAAAAATGATCTCCTGACCTGATCTTTCAACTAGAAAAATATAATTATGAATTTAAATAGCCCCAAGAGGGGTGGCTTAGGAGCAATTAAATATACTGGTATCTTTGATCAGCGATATAAAAATATGCATTTTATCAAGATGCCACTAACAATGTGAGCTGCTCTATAAAAACTGAAATATCAGCACTAAACTGTTTGCAAAAGCTGCAGCAGATGACTGTAGTGTGATAATTGCAAATTTTTATGAAAAAAAAAAGTATGGACCCTTGTCACCCATATTTGATTAGCTTTAGGAAAATTAATACCTTTTTAAACTGCGTGCTAACATACATATTCAAATAGAAGTTAATACGGAATTAAGGTTATTTGCTGTGCTTAAGATGGTATCTTATTAAAAAAAAATTGTGAAAAGTCATTTTGCATCATTTTGTGCAGCTTTGTATTTGTTTCCAAGACTGAATTTTCATAACCAAGGTGAAGTGTGTTTATTTAGAAGCTGAAATGTATGGACTCTGCAGTTTACTTCATCCTGATTTTGTTTTCCTTACGTCGAGGATGAAGTTTTGTACACATAATGATATTGATAAACACACTCGCTTTTACTGCAGCGTGTATACATCCAGATGATAACTGCCCACACCATATCCATCTTGAATACTACACTTCACCATAAAGAAATCTAAGTCATGCATCTGCACAACATATGCCTTGCAACCATTTTCCGTTCTCAGTTTTTGCTTTTTAATTGAGACCTAATGCGCCTGGGAACTAGTGTGCTGGGAGAGGGGACCGGTAGAAATTGTGCTGTCGATGCCACAAGGAGTTGAATCAAACCAAAGGTGGGAGCATCTGGTATCTACCGGTGCTTTCCCTCATAACCCAGCACACCACAGAGTCAACTACTGTTGACCCGCTAAGAGAGAGTGAACTGCTGCTGCTCACCAACTTCAGGCTCACTAGGAAAACGAGTTACGTGCTGAGCACGCTGAACAAAGAGGATGCGTAAGATGAAGTTACTCGGAAAGCGAGAACTCGCCGCAGAGTGTCCCGGTATCTCAGCTGCAATGCACCGGCCAGCCCCACGTGCAAAACAAAGAAAAACAGAAAAAAAAAAAAAAACCAAGCCAAACAAACAAAACAAAACAAACAAAAATCACACAAAACCCCCACTTTCGTTCATTATGTCCATTACATCCCCATGCTCCCTCAGTCTCATGCCTGGAAAAGTGGTTTTCACCCCCTTTCCACACGTATACCAGAGCTTAATCTGTTTTATATTAGCGCCAGCATGAGGCATCCTCCGGGTTTGCCTCCTCCTCTCCCTTCTCCGGGAGCGACACCCCAGGGACTGCGACCCCTGGCCGGCTCCGGCCCCGTCACCCACCGGGGCAGGGGCTGCACTGGGGTCTCTGCCGCGACGGGGCGGGCGGCGCTGGGGGACCGGGCCGCCCGCCAGCCCGCCCCCCTGTCCCGAGGAGCGGGGCAGCGGCTGTGCCGCCGGGGCCGCCACCTCCCCCGGGTTTCTGCCGCTCCACAGCGCTTCTCGGCTCCCACAAAGCGAGTGGGCGGCCCCGGAGGCAGCCGGGCGGAGTGGCCCCCGCCGCCGAGGGAGAAGAAAGGGCTTCAGGAAAGTGAGGGGGAGGGCGGCTACACATTGCGGAGGGAGCTGAGGGGAGAGCAGGAATGAGGCGGGGGGGGGACGCAGAGCGCATGGCACGAAGGCGAGCAGCACAGCCGGACCCCAGCCCACCTCCCCCCGCGAGGCTCCCCTTGCAGCACAGCACGGGCACCCCGCACCGGCTCTGCCCGGCGGGGGCTGGGGGCACGCCGCCAAGGCTCCCCCAGCCCCGCGGGGGCGAAAGCCTGCCCCAGGACGCGGCGGGCGGCTGCAAACTAACTCCGCACGCATTGCATTGCATTGCAAACAGTGCGCACCTCCGCACCCCCGAGACCTGCACCCCGCCGCGCTCACCTCGGGGCTGGCCCTGCCCTGGCGCCCAGAGCAGCGAAGCCACCGCCAGCAGCTCCAGCAGCCACCGCCCGCCGCTGCCCATCGCTGCTGCTACCACCGCCACTGCCGCCGGGAAGGGACGTTGCCCGCCCCACCGAGCCCGCCCGCTTTATGCGCTCTCCCACCGCCCCCGGCCCGCCCCGCCCCGCCGGGGGCTAGGTCACACACTCACACGGTCACACACTCACACTCTCCCACGCTGACGGACCCCTCACCCCGCACCACACGTGTCCATCCTCGCAAAACCGCCCCCGAAGAAGCACTTGCAGCCCGGCCGCGCGTTGCGGGGGATGCGCGGGGTGCGACGAGCTCGAGTTCGGTGCCTAAGAAGTTTCGGAAAGCTGTAGTCGGGTGAACTGGGACTTTTCGCAAGGAGGGAGAGAAGGGAAAGGTGGGTTACGTGAAATAACAGGGTAAAGCTATGTGGGGGGAGAAAACATTGCTAAACTAATTCAATATGTAGCTTGCCTATGTGGCTGATATTTTCAGGTGGTTTTAAAAAGCTAGTCTGCTGACGCTTTTCTTGTAAATTTCTCATCTCCAACTTCGAAACTTCATGCCGGTGCTGATATTCTTCCAGCCTTCACTCCACGATAAACACATCAAATCCACGTTTGTAACTGAAACTAATTCTTTCCTCAGTTGGCAAACTGAGAAATGGACTACATTTGTCACATAGGAAGTCTTTGTGACTTTTAAATGACCAGTTACCTCTTGAAACTAGCATAAAACACAACAAACTGGTTGTAGAATATCCTGAAGATAGAGACGCTTATTTAACACTTCAGGAAAGTCCATTTCCATTAGGCTTTCCTGGTTTAAGGTTTGTCAGTCGCAGAGGTCACATCTACAGTGCTCCTTAGTGAGTATTTGAAGGAAGTTGCAGCAAGGAGCAACATTTTCCTGGGAAAAGAACTATATGCCCGAAGTGAGTTGGTTGAGCTGGGGGAATTTTTGTAAAAGGATACTGTCTTCCAAATGTGAATGCCCACTGACTATGCATGTTGCTTATTCTTTCGGAAAGCATTATGCTGCTCTGTGTGGTGTTGCATTTAAAACCATATTTCAAAATACAATAATGTGTATGAGTTGCATGAGCAGAATTAGGCTCCCAGTGTGTTCTTCAAATTGGGACAGCTCTTTGTGGAGTTCAGACTTCAGTTTGGTTGGCGTTTGTTTTCATTGCTCAGGGTAAAAAAATTCAGGAAAATAATAGTAATTTACAGATTTTGTATAAAATAAAGCTATTTCTTGTCATACAGCTCAGAGTTATGAGCTATACTTGAGAAGTCATCGCAATGTTTATATTCAAAACATAAACAAACAGGAAAAATCTACAGGTCAAGGAGATAAAAATTGAAAGAATTCTGCCATAAAACCCTATCAAAGGCCTTCAAGCCTGCAAATAAATAACACCCCACATCTGTCCCTTCCAACAGATCTGTCCTTTGCTCACACCAGGAACTTCTTAAATTTCAGGACAGGCAAGGAGGAGAAAAGCAAAATATCTGTGGAGAGAAAAGTCAACAAATTTCAAGAGCCAAAGTGTCGTTTGTTGTAAAATCATAGAGGTCAGGTTAAGGAATCCTCTGTTCAGGATCACAAGTACCAGTTGGGAGCCAAGTACAAAGGAAAGGGAAAGAGGGAGCATCTGTGCAACATAAAATCCTGCCAGTTTACAGCTTTATAATCAATTTAACCATTTCTTCGAATTACAGCAAGCCGAAGAGTGCTATCTTACATCCATGCAATGATAAGTGCCAGTTTATTATTACATGCATTTATCCTCATCAGAATATTTCACAAGAAGTAGAGAATGTATCTTGAGATCCAGATCTGGACTTAATAATCTGACTCATTATCATGTAACTAAACATCTCTATACAACTTGTAACTGAAATATATACATTGAATTAATCTGCAGGACTACATCACCGTTGTTCAGTGTCCATTATAATCATTGTCTAAGAAAACTGACTCTTCTCAAATTTCATCTGTGTACCTTTTTGAAGAAGAGGATTACTCTATTTTCTGTTGTTCCCTCTTCCACAGCAGTTCATTGCTGGGATTACAAAGTACCAGGCAATCAGAATGCTCCCCAGTTCAAGACATAGCACTATTAATATTATCCTTTCCTAATCAAGGTTTCTAATGAGCTTTGAATGATTGTGCCATTAGATCACAATCTCAGCTTCTTAAGCATAACTCCACTGGACATTTACACTGAGTGAGTGCATTGGATATTATAAGTTGAAGATTAGAAATTTCTTAGTCTTTGACAAACTAATCTGATGAGAAAATGGAATGTCGTGGTACAGGTAAGATCTTGAATGAGTCAAGAAATGTGTGTAAGAATGAAAGCATTTTAGGGCACTGCACTTCCATGCATGTTTATACAGTCCCCCAAAAACATCTGCATAAACTGAAACTCTGAGCACTACTATATCATATATGCTTAACACAGATAGTAACACTTCAAATTAAAATCACACAAGAGGCTTTTATATTGTAAAATAATTAACTTGCTAATGCTCCACCTTGAAACAAAGACAGAGACGGCACAAACTTCAAGAAGGGTAATTTCTGAATACCTCGCAATTTGTTGTGCTAATCAAAATTCGCTCCAAAATAAAGCAAAAATAAAGAAGTTTTCTACAGTAAGACAATAAAAAAGTTATCTGTAAATACACAGAAAATACTCAGAGATGTGGTTACAGGGAACTTCTTAAAATCTTGTTTTCTCTTTCACCAACTTTCATGAGCTAGAATCGCCTTAAGGACGAAGTGTTTCAGTTGCTAAGGAATGCAAATTCCTAATATTTAGGATGATGTAGCACAAACTGAATATGTTAATCTAGCCATCTGTGAATAACAACCTATGGATAAAAACATCGCCTTTGGCAAAAACAGAGATTTAGGAGAATTCAAACTGGAGAAAGCTCAAATACACAGAGCCTGAATTGAACCACTCTGCTATCCTGCACCTAAGTGAAGTCCCAGTGAACACCAAATATGTTTTTTCAGCTTTTGTCTGTGTTGCTGTGCTTAAGGCAGAGCTATTGTGTTAATGGCAGGTTCCCTTCAGGCCCCTCAGGAGCATGAAGTCACCTCCTGACCCCGGAGGGCAGCAGGGGCACTCACGGCTGTCAGCAGTGCTGTGCTTTTCCTTATCCAGAGCTTTTAATAATTTGCACATCCCATCATCCCACCTTACCACCCATCCCATTCTCAATGATCCTTTCTCCTCGCTGAGTATTTCTACACTGTGAACACCATTGACACAACATCTTCTGGAAGTGGGGCAGGAAATTTGGAATAGTTTGCAGAAGGAGGTGCACTGATATAACCTGATGATAATCCTACTCAGAACTGCATTTAATGGCTAAATTAGGTCTTTATCAATAGCTGTACTGTAAAGCAAAAGGTCTCTAATTTCTAGATGGTTTGTGTTGGGCTTTTTTTCACACACTTTTTATCCATTCTGCATCTCTGCCTCATTATCTCATAAGCACTACCAAGTGTCCTGAAAAAGCATTCTGGGAATAATTATCACTTGTAATCAAAGGAAAAAAAAATAGAGTAAACTGCCTGTCTGCCTTTAATAAACATTCACTCACTACTAAAAGCTGGTTTAGATAACTCTTCAGTTGTTCCCCAGAACCCTTAAAGTGCTTTTCTTCCTTTTTCTCCCTTGGAAAAGTATGTCCAGAGGTTAATAAATCTGAGCTGTGACACACCAAAGAGAGGAGTAAATTCAAAGCAAAAGGCCCTTCACATCACACCCTGCCCACAGCTTCCTCTCCACAGAGACACCACCACCTCTACAGCTTGGTGGGCTGGAAGTGCAGCCCAAGGCAAGAGCTGTAGGCCAGGACAACTACCGGGTCCCTTCTGGTATTCCTTGACTGGTAGCCTGACACTCTGCTTCGACAGCAGAACTTTTGCCCTTGCTATTCCTGACAGTGATTTCAAGCAATGACTTGACATATGTGCTGCGATAATTCGGCTCTGAGAAGATGAAGGCTTCCATGAGGATTAAAGGGAATCTGCTGCTTCAGAGGAAGCTGGGAAACAGCTGCTCCAGGAGACTGTAGGAACTGTCACAGGGCAGGGGAAAAGGCGTGAGTGGATTTAATGCCTTTCACCTGGCCAGAAAAGGTATCGTGTGCACTGCCCCATGAGGAAAGGTCCCTCAGGGGCTTGCCCACTTCGTGGTACAAGCTTCATTAAAGGGGCCTATAAAAACGATGGAGGCAGACTTTTTAGCAGGGCTTCTTAGGGTAGGACAAGGGGTAATGGTTTTAAACTAAAGGACGGGAGATTCAGGCTAGACACGAGGAAGAAATTTTATACAATGAAGGTGGTGAAACACTGGCCCAGGTTGCCCAGAGAGGTGGGAGATGCCCCATCCCTGGAAACATTCAAAGCCAGGCTGAATGGGGCTCTGAGCAACCTGATCTAGCTACCCACAAGAGAGGAGGGCTGGCTTTGGAGGGAAGCAGGAGCTATAGTGCAGTCTGGATGCAAAAAGGGGAAGCAAAAGAAAGAGAACGAGAAACTATAAATTCCTACTCTGCTCTAAGAACAGTAAGTCCCACAACACAGAGGATTTTTAATACCTGGGCTATCGCACATGCCTGGTACTTGCCCCCACCTTCATGCACCCCCAGGTCCCTCACACTGACAGCACATAGTTTTAGTGGCACCCTTCCCTCCAGGCTCTCAAGGGACTGTGAACACCCAGTGACAGTTTCCTATTACCATTCAAAATCTAACCTGGTGCTAAAGGCAGGTCCAGACACCTCCTGCCAGGCTGCTGGGGAGAAGGCACCAGGGGCTGCAGCAAAAAGGCCGAAAGCTCTGCCAAGGAGATGTAGCCAGGAGTTAGGAGAGCACAGAAGTACCATGGCTGGCTGTTCTTGCACAGGGTCCTTTCTCAATCTCTGTACAAAAGGCATAATGCCAAATAGTGTAATAAGAGTGCTTTAATGGTAAGATACTAATAATAAGAGGAATATAGACAGTCAGTAATTCTTAGATCTCTTCATCCTGGGTCCCTGTTTTCATGCAACTCCAGATAGACCTGATGCAAGCAGCATAGTTGCCCCAAACCCCCTGTTTTGAAATGAAATAGGCCCCCTATTTTGAAATTAAATCTGGAGCTATTTCATTATATTTTGGAAAATATATCGCATGCCTGGATCATGCCTAGGCATCTGACTTTGAAGACACTTCTTGTAACTCTTGCCATGACTAGCAAAGCCAGAGATGCAGGTAGCAAGAGGTACTGGGTAGCAGGAAGCCGTGCCTGCAAAGGGTGGTGTGGTTTGGAAATAGGTTAATAGAGCTGCACTGGTTCCACATTGCAAAATAAGTAGTGATGTTTTTCTGTTTATTGATTTCTGCTGTTTTCCTAGTAGAACTGACTAATTTGCTCTGAATGGTGTCATAGGCAAGACTCAACATGTTTTCTGTGAACGTCTCACAGGGTGGAAACTGTGATTATTGTCCAACAGGAATTATTGGATGGGACACTGCATCATGGTGAATGTATTCTCCTCAAAAAGTCACAGTGAATTCATGTTAATTTCTCTTCTGTTGAAAAAATTGAACCTCTAGACAACAGAGAATACAATATTGTCACTGCCAGTAATCAAAAACTACATTTCCATAATGCTTATTCCAGTCTGGACATGGGACTTTTCCTTACATGTTGATTGAACGGTATACAAGAGCTCTAAAGCTCCAGTAACCCATGCAGGCAAAGGAACAGCCACAGGTAAGTTCATGAGAGACATCTGTAACATGACGAACAAATGTTAACAGCAGGAAATAATCACACTGATCATCTCCAGTCTGATCTTGGACCTGTGGGAAGGACTTGTGGGACTTCAAGAATCGAAACCCCTCATTTCCAAATTTTTATTAGGAAGGAGAGAGAATATAACTTGGCCCTCACAGAGATGTTCGAGCCGAACAACATTTAATTTGTGGTCCTAACATCTGAGATAGTTCTGAATGGATAGAGAATTTATAAAATTATTTAGTTCATGCTTTTAAACCACAATTGATTTGTGATTTAAGTGATTTTATGATTAAAGTTTGTGGCTAGTTTCTGATTCCTTATTTGCAAAAATTATTAAATAGAAGTTAATCAGTTAATCACACCCTCTGATCTTTGTTTCGGTTAGTTTGGATTTCTTCTCAAGTGTAGTCAGGTATGCAGTTGGGAAAATATCTGTAGGACATCAGTATTGTTCCAGTGGTTGAGCTTTTAACAGCAAGTACCAAGATTTTGCTTACCAGAGACATACACCTGCCTATGAAAAATCTGTTAAAAGAGGGCATCTTGATGTGAGATTAGCAAGGTTTCATCACCTTTTTTTGGTATACCTAGAGATAATGCAAGAAAAAAGACTTCTAGAAAGTAGAAGGTGAAAACCAGAAGTTTAAATATGTGACCTCTTAGTCCAACTTGTGGACCAATGAACATCTCTAGTTGTCTCCTGTAGCTTTTAACATGAAGTCATTTATTGATACACTTAAACATGAATTTGATGTCAGCTTTAAGCTTCCTATATAGAAATTTGCCATAGAATCTAATTCAAGAGGCAATATAACTTTATTAATGTGGGAAGAAATCTGCACATAATGTGAGCTATTTCTTAATCTTAACTGCCATTCCTGCTATTGCAAGAAAGTACCTTACACCTGTCTGGAAAGCCATTATTAGCAAACTGAATAATTTATCACTTCCAATTTTCGAAAAATTAGCCCTGCCTAAGACTGAAACGAGAAGCCGTTTAAAAAATAGTAATCTGAAAAACTGTGTCAGGTTCTTAATTTGAGGAACAGTAGGAGTGTCCTAATGTGTGGTTCAGAGAGCATAATTTCAAAACCAGTACTAACTCTTCCTGCCTATAAAAGCAGATGAACATGTCCTGCTTCTACCTGATAGGTACCCTTATATGTATTTCAACTGAATTTTCACAAGTGAATTAAAAAAAGGACATTGTAGTCTGGAAATCTCTGCTGTTTACCTTTCTAATGCTATTCTGAGGGGTCCTCTGCCACTCAAACATTACCATTGATACACAGAATGGCAGCAGAGTGCATGCACACATTTTACCTTTAAAATTAACTCTGGGTTATTTGAAGTACATGATTTTTGAATTAAATACACTTACATTAAACTAGCTACAGGTAGTTATGGAATCAGTCTTTAAATTGTGTTGAAAGAATAGCCTGTTTTGGAAAATAGGGGAAATCAGATGCCCTAGTAAATAATAATAAAGTAAATTTAAAAAGTAAATAAATAAATACAGGCAAAAGGATAAAGTTTATGGGGCAATCTTGTTTTAATTACTGATAAATTAGATTGCACTGACTAGAACTTATTTTCTGATTCCCTTTCTACTTACGTTGCTTATATTTACAGCACAAAGTCAATGTTAAACGCAACTGAGCCTGACAGTAGCATTTTCTGTCTCTTTTGTGCTATGTAAACAAATGGCCGTCAGTGAGGAAGCAGTCTAATATTTTAATATCTATAGAAGTACCAGCTCCACTTTAAGAAGAATTATAATTAAAAATTCATGAGATACTGTAACTGTTTAGAAAATGAATTGCATAGCAAGAAGAGACAACTGTGTCTGTATAAATATTATACACATGATGGATGGATTGTCAGGCTGCATTTACTAAGGTAGTGTTTCTGTGTAAACTCTGTGGCTAATTAGAGGCTTGTTTTGGAGAATGAGATGCAAAACCAATTAGTTTGATGAGGGGAGAGCTTAGGAGGTGAGCTCTCTACCTCGTCTTCGACTCCAATGAAGAGATGCCTGTGTTTAAACAAATGAAAACGTTATTAAGCTTTAGTCAGTGGTTATCTGCAGCGACACTGCAGCGCTGTTTACCTTTCCTGGATTCCTCCCTGCACATTCCTGATCCTCTGCAGGGAGCAGGCGGAGGTGCTGTCCTGTAAGAGGCAATTAAAATTCTTCCCCATCTGCAAAAATTCTCTTCTCCTTCCCCTTCCCCTTTCCCTTCCACTATCATGCAGCCCGAGGTGACCCCGCTGCAGGTGCTCCCAGGAATGGGTACCTCTCTGGTAAGAGGCACCATCAGACTGAAAATAATGTTTGTATCTCCTCTTGAGCTGCTCATGAAGCCATCGGTTTCTCTCTCTCTTCTTTTTTTTTTTTTTCAATCTGTCTCATTTGTAAAAGTAGGAAAAAAATAAAAAAAACCCAAACCTGACTGGCATCACATACACACTACAAACAAACTTTTTTTTTTTTTAATGACTCTTTTATCAATGCTATCAAGGAACAACAAAAATAGGTATTATTGCTGTAGCATTTCTGATAAAATATCAGGACCCACAGAAGATTGAAGGTTGCTCTGTCAAAGAGTGAAAATGAGACAACTGACAAATCAGCACGCAGAGTTTACACAGTAATTTTTGGTGAATATTTTATAATATAACATTTTCAAGGTACTCTATAAACTCTGTAAGCTGGCGACACAGACAACATAAAAGATTCAATTCATTGGCATGAAAATGAGGCCACAAACACAAGATCCTAAAGGAAAAAAAAAAAAAGCTTTGAATCCCAAACCATATCACTAACATGTAGGTCAAGAATTTCCTAATGAGATTTTCTTTAGCCCCAGCTTAATTTTCAGACACTTGTAAGTTATTTGTGACAAAACTGTGCCTTGGTGGATTGTGTTCTTACAGAATATTTAATTGAGTTTTAAATAAAATTTTTAATACTAATACAAATAATACATACATTTTAAAAGTAGAGAAGTACTGAAAACACATTAAAGAGAAAATACTTGTAATAAAAACTTGATTATTTAAAAACAACAAATTTAAACTACAGTTATTCTATTTAATGTAATTTCACTCTTAAGACCTATGTTCTGTTTAATTCAAATTTGAAAGTGTTGCTACGTTGTGAAATCTTCAGTAAGCTCCAGTTTTCCTGATTTTATTCTGCAGTCATTTGAAAGAGCCACAGGATGGCACTGTAAAACTGCAAGTCAAAACCTTTTAACTCCCTCCCAACACCCACTTTAACGTGCCACCTGTATTCGCATAGCAGAGCCCACCAGCTTCCTCTCTACTGGTAACTTTTTGCGTTTTTCACACCTTTCACGAAGCAAATCAGAAAGCCCGGGTTCGGTTTTAGTTAGGTCCTGCTGTAGGCCGGGGCTTGGTGCTGGCGGTGCCCGGCAGGAGGCTGGCCAGCTCTGGGTGCTTCAGGCGGACAAAGCAGTTACTCTGATGGAAAAAATGATGAGCCAGGCTGTCTGTAGGGGAGCTTTCCTGCTCCCAATTAGTTTAGCATTAACTTATTTCGTAAAGCATGAGGTTTACACGTTTATTTTTCACCTGCCTTACGTAACTCGCTGGCTGCATGAGTATCCTCATCATGCATATAGCACTTGAAGACTGACAGTATCAGGCTTATTTCGCACTCTGTTCCCCTGACGATATTTCTGTAAGAAGCAGAGTTCAGAGAAGGTTGCAGAAGGGTGGGAGAGGGGTGCAGGTGGGTGCAAAAGCTTATACACAAAGTTGAAAATGAACACGAGTACAATGGGTACTTCTTGGCTATAGCATTTCACTACACTTAAGGACACAATATATATCTTTTGCCTCATTTGTTTGAAATGCCTCATTTCTTTGAAAAACAAAACAAAAACCTTCATGGAGCCTTTTACTCTCTCAAAATTTCTGATATTGAGTTCCTCCTGGCACCATACTGAACTAGCTTATTAGCATTTGACAAGCAGGACACTTGCAGAGTTCATGGGTTTAATTGCTTTGCCAAGATAACGGGTTTTACTTTTATATATTTTGTGTAATACTGACAAAACAATAAATTCCACATCCTTTCCTGAAGCAAATCTCTCATTAAAGTCAGTTTGAACTTTACCACAGGAAAAAAAAAAAAAAAAAGAGCAAATAACTGAGCCTGGAATTTGGAATTACCCCGTGCCAGACTTTGCAGCAGCAGCTGTAGTGAAGCCAACAAAAGCCAAAGAATTTTGCCTGAGATCAAAACTTTTGCTGGCAGCAAATAATTAATGAGCAATTGTTACTAGAAAAGACTATCAAGGGAAGCTAATGGCTGTTCAGTTTAAATTCAAATTTTTAATTTTTTTTCTCTAATACATATTTTAAAACACCTGTCTTTAAAATAAAGTTCATTTTCATACTCATGCGAATTGGCTACGCATTATGAAAGAGCCTTTCCAAGAACATCTGAAACATAATAGCTATCATGACAATTTTCAATAAATCATTCCTGGCTGAGTCTCAGAGGAAGAGAAACTAAATGATGATTGAATTATCCTTTTATTTCTAAAAGTGATCTTTCTGAATCAGAACAGAGGCACTGTGCGGAAATGGGTTTGAAACACTTACATTCCTGCTTTAATGATTGCCCCTGTTCTCTGAAGAGCTAACATCCCAAATTTCTACCTTATGGATGAGAATTCACAGGGCAGAAGTAGATGTGACTTGATGAGAGGGTTAGTGTACAGGGTAGCAGTAGCCATATACCAACCAAACTCCTTCGGAAAAATGCTGGAGAGGCAAATATGCACTCAGGTTAAAACCAGAGTGCGATCCACCATCGTGTCATGGATACAAGGCTTGTAAACCAGGATTTGCACAGCTAAGCCGGGAGTGTTGCCTCCAAAATAAAGGCTCCAGGTCACAAGCACCCAAGGGCTCTGCTCCCAGCTACTATGATCCCAACAACATCCATGCCACCAGGAGAGAATGTCTGCGCTATCTGCTCCTCTCTCTGCTGTGGCTTTGCCTTCTTCATCTCCAGAGGCAGAGGAGGAAGAGATGGCTCTAACCGGGATGTGATTCAAAGCCAGGCCAGATGCTGCTTGTAGAGCTGAATGCCCCTCTCTGGCCAGAGCACACCCATTCAACACCTTTCATTTGCAGAAAGCCAAATGTTTTATTTCTACGTTTCCATATGGCGTCATCACCTGTTTTGCAAACAGCAAAGCACTCATATGCTATGGCTTTTTAGCTTTTCAAAACCAAAGCTGTGCTGCTTAGACAGTCCCAGCCCAGCTAGAAGAGTAAGATATACAGTCAGAGCCAGTGGTGGGCAATGCCTGAAGCCACTAAGGGATGCTGAAGAGCCAGGTTTCAGCATCTCTCTGAAAAAAAGATATTCTCACAATGTGCTACAGCATTATAACTGGCTTCAAGTCTTATTTTTTCTAATCTGATTGCAAGCAAAGTTTGAATATTTCCTGAAAACACACATCATTGGCATATTTTAATTATGTCATCATTGGAGGCAATCAATAGAATCACAACTGCTGAACTGTATGTATGTTTTGGTACATTTGAGTACCTATTCTTATATAATTGATGAAATAGTTCAATGGCCCCTTTATGCTTTACTAGGATGCTCAGTGGTTTAGAGAGTAGAACTGTCACAAACAAGACTTGCAAAGGCAAGCCTTACACAAGGCCTGGTTCCTATCCTCCAGTGTCATCTGTACGTTCCTTAAAAGTCTTTGAATTAATACTTTAAATATTTATACTGTGACTCCTGTCAGGAACTAATGGGCTTTCAGTTAGTAAATTATTTCATGTACATTTAATAACTTCAGCAGTGTGTGCAAATCTCTCTTCAATGAAGATGTAGACACACGTTTCTGTCTTAACTGCCACAACAACTGAACAAATTCAATGTATGTTGTGCAGTTATTTGCTGCTAAAGTGTCAACAGAGAGTTTAAACAAAAGGAAATTAGCTGTTCAGGCATAGTTTTCTATTAATCAGTAGATAGAGCTCTTTCTAGGGTCAGAATTATGGAAGGGATGCAACGATGGGACTGTAAGAGTCTGTAAGAAAGCTCCCCCATTATTGATTTTGAGATACATGTGAATGTTTAAGATGCAAAGCCAGAGGGTCACATTCCAGCTGAGAATTAGCAGGTGCGACTTCCAAAATAAACAACGTTGATTGACATTGATTCTGAATTTGGCCTGTTGTTTAGAAAATATTTTTGGCTGGTGAAGGCCCCAGAATACAAAATACCTTCTCACCATCACAGGTGTTGTCAAATTAACTAAATGCGGTGGTTTGCATTAAAATGTTATTTAGTTGTAGAACGTAAGAATTTTGATGATCGTACTGGAAATATACAGAGTATCTCTATACCTTATGAAGATAGTGACCACCTATGAAGAAATATAAGCAGAAGTCATGGTAACACTTAGTACTATGTTTATTTAAAAAACAAAACTAAACAATGTTTTTGTTTTTGTTTTTTTCCACTGTATCACATGCATTCCTCATGTCTGAAACAAAGCATTTGCTTTGGAAGCCCCCAAATCACCTAAACGCCTGAGGAAGTAAGTCTTCATCAGGGGCCACTCCTGTCTTCAGGTCAGCCCAGAGCAGAAACTGGAGCTCTGCCATTGCAAATGTGGTGCTGCCAAAGATTACATCTCAGCTGAGCTGTGCCATGGAAATTATGATCATGGATGGCCTGAGAAGGACTCACTAAGGAGCACATCAGGAGGAGGTAGGAGATTATTGCTGCAGTGTCTTGCCTAATTCTATTTCCTTTCTTTTTTTTTTTTTTAAAAAACCCCAAAAATCTATAATAATAATAATAATAAAAATCCTGCAAGCTGTATGTACAGTAGTGGAAGAAATATAGAGCTACTTGAATCAGAGAGTATAACTGCCCTTCAGAAGGTAGTTAGGAAGAAACTGCCTCCTCGCTGTAGCCCTGTCAGATGACACCGGTTCTGTCGTGTGGTAAAAACACCGGGGGAATCAGTGAGGCTTTCCTAATAAGAACAAAGTGGGAAAAAAAATTCCTGGCTGTGAAGAAAAACTGTTAGTCTATCATAGCTGGTACTCTCACAAATCAGTGGTGCAGAGCTGTGCTTATTACATAGCAACAGAATCTCTTACTAAATTAGTTATAATTTTTGCAGCAGACATTATGTGCTGCACGTAGACAATGCAAATGACAATCACTCTTTCAATGCTTTTCAGTGATTGCCTACATAGTTCAATAAGTTATCCGGATACCACTTCTGCAAGGACATGTTATGGTTGTATACTGCTGCTAATGGAGAATTCCCCTTAATTTATGACTTCTACCTTTCCAGCATTTTTGTTTATTATTCAAAGCATTTATTTGAAGACTAATAAAGCATGTAAGCATTATAGTAATAGCTAAGATTTTTTAACGAGATTTACTGGTGAGAGTTTGGGCTGACACAAATAACATCTTTAACTAGTCGATTATTGTCCTTCCCAGAAGACTGATCCAGGAGTACATCAGTGATTTATCAATATTAAAAGACAACATGCCATATCAAGTGTTTTCCATCTTACCCGTGTCCATACTTGTACACATGCTTTTGCTAATTAGAAAAAAAAAAATAAATAAAAATAAGTTTGGCTTCTGAGTCTTTCTGTATGAGACCTGGCTGGTGCAGAGTCCTTTCAGTTGTGTCTTAAGCAGCAAGACAGCAGCAGGTGCCTCAGAGAAAGGCAAACTAACATCAGATTGGCAGGTCCTTGGGCTGTCATCCAGTTTAGTTTCCTAATCCTCAGCAGCTACAGCCTGGCTCAGTTCCTAGAGCCCAGGGAAATCTTCCCAAAAATTCTACATAATTCTTAAATCTATGTGTTTCTCTGTCCAAATTTTTGGCCCCCTTTTTGCTGTACCTGCGTGCTTCCTTCTCCCTGCCTTTCTAACAGGGTAAGCAATTTACAACAGCTCTGAACAGCACAAAATAACTCACTCCCTGTTTAAATGCTGATTCGGAGTAATTATTTCTCTTGGGTGAGTGTAATTTACGGGAAAATCATGCAGCTTTCTGTTGCTTACATTCACCTTTTCCCTCTTGTTTAGGAGGCAGGCTTGTTCAGCACAAACATTCGTACAACTCATATATGAGAGGGCATATCCTTGACTTATCATCATCTGTGATTTTTTTCACTTGACAGGTTGAAAAATGCGTACACCTATTTTCTCTGATGGTTCCCTTATCACCGTGGGCCTTCCCGAGGCTAAGTCTGCTCAACCATTCAATTTTGATTCTAGAAGCAATGTTGAGGCCATTAGCTGTGTCCACATAAGGATGCTGTTATAAAACTTGACATGCTTATTAATCATAAATTCAGTAGACATTCTGCTTCAATCTTTCTAGGGTCTGCTTATGCTTCATTTATGATGTAAAGTGAGGGTTTGGGGTGAAGTGGTGTATTTTTAGATCAGGTAGCAGACCATGTTCAGTATTTCCATATCGGTTTACACCCAAGGAAGAGCACTTAGCTCTTTTCCACTTGTATTGCACATAGTTTGCTCCAGACCAATACAGTGAAAAAGTACAGTTAGGAAAGTTCAAGAGGAGGTGGCTGAAAACAAATATTCCCTCTGCTTTATCATTGGGGGAAGATCACTGTTCCTTTGTCGTCATATATTACCCAATATTACTCCAGCATTCTGACACCATCATTTGAGGGGTAAGGAAAAGCAGCATACTAAGAAATATTTTTCTTGCTGCTCCATTCCACCAGTGGCTTTTAAAGTGGGGCTGCAAAATCTGTATTCCTAAAAAGTTACCTGACTAAACCCATAGAGCACTGGTGGTTTCCAGGCTGCTGGTTAAATATACCTCCTGAAGATTGTGCATGCATATTCATTTTTAGATTGCCAAACTGGCTCAATTAAGACATTGATAATGCATTGTGCATTCAGCCTGGACTCATGAAATGGCTTAACAAAGTTCATTAACCTTGGAAAACTTGAATCCATTTCCATGGATGAGGGAGGGAAAGAGAGTATAACCCTCTGCTAAGCACATCTGCCAGCACGTTGCTCTGAGCCCACCAGCCCAGGTTATGTCTGCACCTATCCCTGGCTGCAGATAAGATTTCTTATCACTTGGAAAACAACTGGCTGTAACTCTGTTCTAATTGCATTTTCCTCTGATTGCCTACATTTGTTCAAATCCAATAAACTAAAAGTGAAGTGCAGCGAGGCAGAAAACATGTGGATCAGCACCAAAGATAATGTGAATGCACTGGCCTGTGAACCGAGGCTCCTGAATTTTGCACGTGCAGGGGAGTCGGAGACAGCAGGAGAGGAGGTCAGATTTAAGACTACAGTGTGTGAAGAGACAATATGGGTCACCAGGTCTGGTCTCCGGATCTCACAGGCAACCACATCATAGAATGCCTTTCATCAGTTTATTGAGCTCCGTGTGTAGTAAATTTTCATGATAAATGCACAGGTTGGCACTGTTGTTTCAAATCCTCTGCAAATACCGCTTGTCATCTTCCCCAGTCCAGAAAGATATGATTAGAAATAAAACACTCCAACCACATGCCCTGCTCACCCCAATCCAACCTCCTGTTTAAATTTCATTTTTAAATTTCAGTACTGCCATTTGCATTCCTTTTGAAACACATATCTTTTTCCACCTTTTTGAAAAAGCTTTCCTTGTTGGCTGCCCTGGCCACACATCAGAGTATCAGTGCTCACCTTCCACTTATCCCACAGCTGCCGAATGTGCCGTCATTCCACCTCAGGTGGAATCATTAACTGCAATATCCCATCTTCACACAGTCCACTGAGTGCTGAAACCCCACAGTCGTACACCACAATTAATCTCTCGTGTTATTCAGATACAGAACAGATTAATGTTTGATTCTCTCTATTGGGAAGTTACTCATTAGAGGTTCTAAAATAAGAGAGATTATGATTATGGGTGCGTCTTTCTTCTCCTTTCTTTTTTCTGTTGACTGTACTTGAGTTCTAAGATCTTTATTTTCCCTTTTATTTCCCATATTTTATTACTGTTAAGGTATGTTTTTTTACTGTAAGTTGTTTTTCATGTGCTTTTTTCACCTATTGGGCTATACTTTCTGCCTCCAGTCTGTGCTCTCTGTTTGATGCCCTTACCTCCCCTTAACTGCAACTTGACTCAGATCTCACCAGCTTTTGTTTGACCATACGGTGACCCATATTATTTCATAGAATTTCAAATATCATTGTCATACCAATAATACCTAGACACATTGCTTTGCTGATTGCTTGAGAAGTTTTATTTGTTCATTCAAGTCCTTTGAAGATAAGCATTCAATATGTTTCCTTAAGTTAGAGCCTGGAAATTTAAAAGTCAAGCTATTAATTGTCAGTATTGAATTTTCAAATGTCTAGAAGGATGTCTGCCCTTTTGTTTGATAGTGTCTCTGATAAATCCCCAACTGAGAAACTGGTATGTGTTTTAGGGAGTTTTAATTAGATTCTGTCTTATCATTTATCAGGCATATGAAGGTAAATGCAGAGTTTCTTCTTATATCAGTAAAATTTGTGTAAGAGTCATGAATCTGGGATTAAGGCTCCACAGTAGCTTTGATTGAATTATTTCCTAAGTTCTTTTTTTGCAATCATTATTGTAACGGACTCTGCATGGAAATACCTAAATGCCTTCACACTGGGTCACATTAATTTGCAGTACTGATTTGCCAAATTTCATGAGGACTAAGATAAAAAGGGCTTGTGCTTTCAATTGGAGAAGCATGCATTTATTTTAAACACAAAATCAGGCATGAAAAATTGGATCATTTGGTTTTGATTTTATTTCTGAAATAAGTTTACAACTTCCCCCTGGTTTTGTCCTTTAAGACTTTATGACAAAACAGCATTTTCCAGCATGCTAAAATAAATAGAATGAAAAAGAGGAGTATTGCCACAGCAGTAATAAAGTTTGCGATATATAATGTTCAGTCGCCTGGTCTTTACTGTGGCATGCAGAACCCCATGGAGCCAGGACACAGACACACTGACATTAACAATGCCTGGAGAGAATCACTTATTTTAAAAACAGTCTATCAAAATCAGCATATTGGCAGATTGAACAGGGAGAGTCTGTAAGACTCTTATTAGATAATGCTGTATTAGAATTCTGACTTAAATCCCATCTGTCTCTAACTACATATACTACACCTAGGATCCCCATGGAAATGCTCATCTCTTCTCAGGACCCTCAGGGTCATCTCTGCCTTTTGTTTTCAGAACAGAGCATGGATTTTCAGATTCCAGAAAAGTAGGTAACTGCAGTGACCCACTAAATGTGAAATACTTAAACAGTATTCGGAGGAGGGACTGGGAGTTCTGCCAGCAGACCATAGAGTCATGCTTATTTTTAGACTCTCTGCACCCACAGATGTTTAGAAAAAAATCCCTGCTAATTTGAGCAACAGTTTTAGTAGAGGTGGGGATGTTCCCTTGTCTCAGAGTGACATGTAGTCCCTGGTCACAGGATCCTTCAGAGAGCTGGGGGTCGTACACTACATGCAGCTCAGCTGAATCTGCTCTGGGCACTGAAATAAGTCTGTGAGAAGTTGTAGCCAGGAAGGGAGGAAAGGAGGGAGGGAGGGAGGAAGGGAGAGAGGAAGGGAGAGAGGAAGGAAGGAAGGGAGGGAGGAAGGAAGGAAGGAAGGGAGGAAGGAAGGGAGAGAGGAAGGGAGAGAGGAAGGGAGAGAGGAAGGGAGAGAGGAAGGGAGAGAGGAAGGAAGGAAGGAAGGAAGGAAGGAAGGAAGGAAGGAAGGAAGGAAAAAGTATTGAGGCATTCTGCGTGAAAGCCAACAGAGTAGGCATGTAATGGACATTTAGAGGATCTGATTCCTTCTGTGAGACAGGCCAAGAAACAGCTCTTTTTAGATCAGATTGGATTTAGGCAAGGAGAATTCAGGCTCTCTCTTTTGCTTTCCAAGAATTGCTCTTTTCTTTCTTAGGACACATGCAAAATGTAACAGAATGACCTTCAGGAGCTGTGTGAGAAAAGAGTACCTGTGGCAGACATGATGTGGCAGCAGTTACACTAAAATATCATCCAGTTTTGCAAAATCTATTCAATTTGATTCAGAAGGCACAGGCTACAAGTAGCATTTGCAAACATCCGTATTGCTAACAGGCAGGTACAGGGTATTTTATGGGTGTTTATGAATGTAGGCGTGACTGTTCATAAATGTAGTGATGAATAATAATACAACAGTGAATGCCTTCTATACTACATTGGGATTCTCCATGTAATGACTACAAATACATTTATAAATGGTGTCAAATCTGTCTCCACACTATCCTGAAAAGGAAGAGAAGGCTGAGACACAGAGGCTGAGTGCAGGTGGCTAAATAAAGCAGGGCAGGTTCCTGGGTGTATTTCAGTGGGACAGTGGTGTGCCCTGGTGCATGTCCATGTGCTAAACTCCCTGCAGAGGAGTGGGTAAGCACTTAAGGCAAGCGGTTTCTCACAGTGACCAGGAGAACTATTGTGAGCATGGGATGAACTGGTGCCCCAGAGAACACGGGTGATACCATGGTGCAGGATCGTGGGTTGCCTCTGTTTAATATAGCCAGACAGACCAGCTATTTGACTTGTGTGCACACAGGGAAACTGTGGCAGAAATAGGAGCTGACCAACCAGTCATCTATGCGTTTTGTGAAATTTCAAAATATTGCAGAAAAGAAGTGCAACTTCCTGTAGTTCCATGTAACAAGAGAGTCGCTTCTGGCCGCTGACTACCAGGAGAAATCAAGCCTATCATTTCTAGTCTACATGTACACACAGAACCAAATCCATCTCTTTTTATTCCATACTAATGATAGCTTGAGCTTGTCTTCTGTCAAGAGGTCTGCAGAAAAACTTTGCCAAAGCTCTTTTTAAATGAGCCCCTGGACAGGCGTTCACCTTCAGGTCCAATTCTTCATGGATCAGGTGATCCAGCAGCTCTACATGGGACCTTAATAAAACATTCCAGGAAAGCTCCAGGGACACACAGGCATTAAAGGCTGTTAACAACACCATAATTAAAAACAAATTAACAGGAAATCTGAAATTGCCTTAAGAATTGTTCCTGTCCTGTGTCACATCTCATAAATCTCAGATTACCTTTGAAATTTGACTTAGCATTTCATAATAGCTGCAAGATCAACAAACCACTACAAAGTAGTTAAAAACCTACAAAATTTTCTTCCTTGGCACTGAGACCAGAAGATACCTTTGGCAGTCTGCATGGCACTGACACTTTAAAAACCCTTTATTTACTTCAGAGGAAGGAAACAGCATCAGAGAAGATGGTTTGGTAGCTGCAATTGTATTTGTAGTAGATATTTCTCCAGCAAGATTGTTGAGTTCTTCTGAACTTAAAACAAGTAAACCCTTTTTAGCCAAAGCATCCTTCGTGTCACAGGAAGGGTTAGGTAGTTTCCGCACCCTCATTTATCAAGGTGTTCATTGTAACACCTAGATAATGAATGAAAAAGAAAATTTTTCCCAAAAGAGTACAGATCGAACTTCCTTGCACTTTAGAAAAGGCTCTTATGAAAGATTTAAACTATTCCTTGTTACATTAATAAGTTTTTTAATATAGCTGAGCCAGAGGAAATACATAAGATTTTGACTCCACAGAGAACATGAAATTTGCTTCAAAATCAACTATGAACATACAGGTACATGCTGATGAAACTATAAGTATCTATTATATGGTCACTGATTTAAAAAACAACAACAGAATTCGGTTTTGCAGGAAATCAAAACTTAAATTCAATGTGTCAGGCTGGCTATGGTTTCATTCAAAGCCTGATGCTATCTGATATTTCAGTGAAGGCTCAAATCTTATGGAAAAGTAATTATGTGATGATCTCAACTTTTATTTTAAAACATTGCAATTGTCCAACCTCCCCACCTGGTTGCAGAGAAAAACTTGAAAATGTTTCCCAAGTGTATTCCAGAGACTCCAAACCTGCAGGCAAATAAAAAAGCCCATAGATAACAGACTTTAAAATTCCGGGTCTTTGTGAACTCATCTTACATGTTTTTTTTCAGGGCTGACAATCCTGTTTCCTTCAAAATCAAATCTAATCATTTACATTGTTGAAGAACGTCAGAAAATGCAGCTTGTCATTTTTGTCAGCTTACTGGGGTTCTTTTGTTTTTTGTTTGGTTGGTTTTTGTTTTGGTTTGGTTTGGTTTTCTGTATTATTGCTAGCTGTGCAGTTTCTCTTGTTATGTTAGTTAGACTATAAAGTTCTTTAGCAAGTTTTGAGTCATTTTTTTCCCCTGCACACTAACATTCCTGATTAATCCATGAAGCAATTCTCAGCTACACTGTATAATGTAAATCCTACTGATATTTGTTTGTTTGGTTTGGTTTTTGTTTTTTTCTGCTGCCAGACTTGAATGCATGAAATTAATTACTGCTTTCTGCATCCAGGACACCAACAGATAAGGGACTACTTTTGTTCAGAAATTTAGTTCCTGGGATGTCCAGATGAGGCCACTGTGGTTTTATTGTCCTGATTACAAGAATGGAATTTAATTTGGTTACCTCAGAGTTTTCCGTCTCCACAACTGCAAGCGTGCTTCATTGCCTGTTTTTCTGTTGGAGAACAAAGAAAAGGAAATGCTTGTTTTTTTCTTCTTTGCGCAATGGTTACAGTACTCACAGAGGCAGGAAGGGAATGGGACAATGGAAGCTACAGATGTGGAATTTCTTTTCTAAATCCCCTTTGCTGCTGCTGCTGCCTGCCAGGCAGTGGAGATATGGCCGTGCAGTAGCAGGAGATGCTGTGAGACCGAAGCAGTGCAAGTATTTTTGTTTGATGGAGAGCCCTGGGGGGAAGCTTCCCAACAATAGACCGACTCAAACTGTATTGGGCAATATCGCAGGCTTAGTTTCAAGTCAGCAGCGTGATGCAAAACCAGGAGCACTTTGGCTGAGTCATACTGTTAGGAAATGGGGATTTCTGTGGTGAGAGGTTGGACAGGGCCCTGCCAAGGCCCCGGGCAGTGAACTCTAACACGTTTTGGAGATGGGGACAACATTCTCATCCAAAAATATCTAGCCAGCCAGGGGGGAGACTGTGACTACAGGGAGATTGTGCTTCCTTTGTGGGTTTTTTGTTGTTGTTGTTTGTTTGTTTGTTTGTTAAATATTGTAAAAGTGACCTCCAGAAGAAAGAGCTCTAGAGCAGCCGTGGGGAGGTGGGCACAAGTCAGAGCCCAGCCGTGGGGAGGGACACCAGCCCCTGGGCAGAGCTGTGGCAGGTTCTTTGTTCCAGCAATGTGATTAAAAGAAGTGAAATGCCAAACTTTGTAAATGCTCTCTGAAAGTCCTTTTTCTTCCCTTTGTGTTTGCTGCTGCAGAAGACAATGCCTTGTTCATATCCGTTCAGGCTGTCTGATAATAGGTGTGTTTTTAACAGCAGCAGGGCGGACAACAAGGAGTCACAATTTGTGAGAGGCTTAAATTTTTGTTTCTCCATCTGCTTGCACTGAAGGGCCACATTTTAGCCTTGGATCCTTCTGCCCTTAAAGGCCAAATATGGCCAGAGCTTGGCCTTACCGTTGGGTTTCCTCCACTGAGTAGCATCACTGCTTATAGCAGCAGGGTTATCTCTGCATTTCTGGGCAGCGCATTTGGATGATGATTAACAAGAAGACTGAGTCAGAGCTTATGGCTGCGATGGGATTTAATATAATGTTTGTTTGTAAACTGACAAATATTGGCGGAAAGCACTTGCAAGGGAGGGATCTGTGACTCTCAGTCAGGCTGCCAACCCGCTGTAACCAAACAGCTACAACTGGCCTCAGCCCTTTCCAGGCTTGTCCAGGCGTGCCAGGGGATGCAATATTTCAGCCTCAGTTGTTTTTATGCCACATAACTCTGTTAAGGTGCATATTTCAACTGTGTGGCTTGCTCAGCTCACTGCCACCTTGTACTTCTCACGGTGGTCCTGGCTCCTCTCCTGTTGGAGCACCGCACTCACCAGACACAACCACAGGGATGGCCTCCCTCTCCCCTCTCCTGCCAAGCAGGTGCAGCTCTATGAGGGACCCAAAACTGAAAAGAGACCAAGCACTGCTTGGCAGCAAGAAAGGACTGTGGTGACTGACTGCAAAGAGGTTGCTGGAGTGACCTGACTCACAGCTGCAGCTTCGGTCATGGTCCTTTAGCATCTGAGCTAACATAGAGTTTAAAGGTGAGGCTCTCTGAAATGAGGTGATGGGGAGAGCACATCCATCAACAAATCTCTCAGGCAGCAACAAAGCAGATTCATCACCGTGGATCCACTGGAGAGGAAAAGCCCTGAAATTCTTGTAGTGTTTGCTGCAATTTCACCTAGTTTAAACAGTGCCTGATGGTTTTGCTTATCTTTTTTAGGGTCCCTTTGAGTTTAAACACACTGCATATTCCTGTAGCAGTACAATTTCCTTTCATCAGCAGAGCCAGCTTCAGCTGTTGTTGGGTATTATTATACCTCACTGCTTCCTTCCTCTCCCATCAGTCCCTCTATCCCAGAGTTAAGTGCCATTTATAGTTCAAGCTATTTGACTGCTAGTCCCCCTGCACTTCAGAGTAGCCTAGAAAAACAGCAAAATTTACAGGGAAAGGGACATTAAGTAGCTGCATTTTCTGCAGCACAAAAGAAGCATACCCCCAAAATCTTGCTGATAGATGTGAAAGTGCCACAGGACATTTAGGACAGAGTAATTTGGGCAGAACTATGTGGTGTGACTGCTCATACTTGGCAACGTGGGTAGCAAGCAATCATCCAAGTGGGCACAGATACTGCTGTAAAATGTCACTGCTGCAGTGAAGGTGGTACCCCCTTCTGAAAACAAAGAGGCCTACCCTACCACAAAGGGCATATAAAAGCTAACACCTTTTATGAGCACAAGTGTTGTTTTTCATTTTGGGTTGTGTTTTTTTTTTTTTTAAATAGAAAACAAGGACTCACATTAAAAGTCTTTACTGGCATTTTGCAGCATGCAAAGTTTTCTGATGGACTGGTAACAATTTTAGTGAAATCAGGAAGAACAAAATAAAAATAATTGTGAAAATATCCTTTAAATTTGAATTGAAATGATGGCTTGTTTGTTTGCTTGTTTTCTTCTATAGCTTGCTTGTTTGTTTTTGGAGTCATCCCGTTAATTGTCCTGCAGCCATGGTATGTACCAGATAGCCAAGAAAGCTGACATGATGAAGTTATATACAGCATCCTTGTGACCTTTTTGCAGTGAAGACACATATCTGTCCAATAAAGCCCAGGCCAAATGACAGTGACAGCTGCCTGGTGGCATTCAGTTTGAATTGAACAGGTTTGCTCACAAGTCAGGAGCAAGTATTTCATTACAGACTGTGCACCAAGACCAACACAAGCCCCCAAAAGTGAAACTTTCCCTCAGCAGCTATGGAAACTTCCCTGGTGGACTGAGATGCATTTCACAGGCTCCTCCTTATCTCCTTGCTTTGACTTTCCTGCCTCCTGCAAGCTGTCATCCTCTGTTGGCATTTGCATGTTGGCGTAGCACTTGCAGGGGAAGAACACCTCACTTCATCTCTCAAGAGGGACACGGGTGTTATGGGAACTGAGCACTCAAAGAACGAGGGGCAAAGCAGCATGGTTTTTTTGAGGAAAGGCCCAAAGTTGCCTGCGTGGGAAGATGCTCTTCTCTCAGGGAAGGAACCCAAGTCACTGCTGAAACGGGGATTGCGTTATGTCAGCTTGAGCCTCATAATGAAAGGGATGACCAGCACGCCTGACTTCTTGTGGGGACTGCCCGAGGTGCAGAAATTGAACCTTTCACGCAACCAGCTGGTGGTGATTCCTCCTTCGCTGGGGAAACTGGACAGGCTGGTAGTGCTGAACTTGGGTGGCAACTGCCTCAAGTGTCTACCTAAAGAGATTGGGCTGCTGAGGAACCTGAAAGTCTTGTTTGCCAACATGAATTGCCTGAAAGAAGTGCCGTCAGAGCTCAGCTTGTGCAGGAAGCTGGAGGTTTTGAGCCTCTCTCACAACTGCATCTCGCAACTGCCCTTGAGCTTCACCGACCTGACGAGTTTGAGAAAACTGAACCTCAGTAACAACTGCTTTGTGCAAATTCCCCTCTGCATTTTTGCACTGAGGAGTTTAGACTTCCTGCACCTGGGGTCCAACAGGCTTGAAAACATTGCAGAGAGTGTCCAGCACCTGGTCAATCTACAAATATTTATCGTAGAAAATAACAACATACGCACCCTGCCACGGTCCCTCTGCTTCATCACCACTCTGGAGTTACTAAACGTGGATTACAATGCCATCCAGACTCTCCCGGATGACCTGTACCTGCTGCGTCGGCTGCCGCGCATTGCGTGGAACCCGATGGACAAAGGCCTCCACATCGCCCACAACCCCTTGTCCCGGCCCCTGCCCGAGCTTGTCGAGGGAGGACTGGATGTCCTCTTCAACTACCTCAGGGAGAAGAAGGAGCACAACTGAGTTTCCGCTGAGCTTGGGATTAAGCCTGTCATCAAGACTCAGTCGTATCAGAGTGCTTTCCTGCACTGGCATTTCCACTTCATAACGCTCGGATTTCGAAGACTGTGGATGGCTTTAGCAATGGCTGGAGGAAAGCAAGTAAAGTATGATGGTCTTGATTAAGTGTGTAAAGAGTAGACTTCCTAAAAATAGCCACCTCGGTAACCTTCAGCGTTGGTGTGCTTGGTTTTTTTAGGGGAAAAAAAAACAAAATAACAAACTTGTGATAAAATATTTGCTCTTCATTTGACAGAAACAAATTAAGGCAGACTGCTAGAAGTGCAGATACACGTTTTTGCCAGCTATTAGGTTGGAGGAATATTAATATAAATTGGATTTACTATATGTGGTCGCCGTTGCACTTTAACTCCTGCTCGCTTCTTCATATACAGATAAACCGCTACATAAACAAACACTGCTACCTAAGTGGATCTCAAGGAAAATGTTTAATTTACTTTCAGCAGTGAATATATCCTGAGCTATATTAGCTCACAGACAGTGTATGGCCAGTTCAATACCATTTGTTGTTCACCCCACAGCTGTGTGCTGGTCTCTGTAAATCACAGGTGAAGATTGTCTTCAATGAGGTATTTCCCATTTTTTTGGAAGAAGACCCTGAACTTCCTCAAAGCCACTAGTTCTCTTCCTGTGACACACAGTCTTTCCCAAGGAGCCTTTTAGGATGCTGACACCAGTGTGTCACATCAGTCGAGAGCAGCATCCACATGAAGCAGAGACATGAACGTGGGTCCTTATTCCTTCAAGCAGAGGCTGTCAGATGGAGTTGCTCATCACCAGATGAACAACTGCACTCCGTTCCCTGTCCTGCATCCCTGCAATCGAAGCGGTGGAGTAACTTTACTCAGGAGGCAGTACATCTCCTAAATATTTATTTCAGGAAAAGCAGCATCAAACCAATGACGAGCTTAAGTAAGAGCTTCAAAAACAAATACAACAAACATATTTCTGTTATTTTGATTATCAGCCAGTAGCATAGAAGTCAGGTCGTGTGTGGTTTCTCATGTTGATCTTCCATGAACGTCTTTCATCGAAGTTTTTTCTAGTAATAAAAAAGCAGTATGAAAGAGCCGTTAACAATTTATGCAACCTGGTTTTTTTGTTCCCTCACACCAGTGTAAAACAGAAGCAACTCTGTCGAAATCAGTTGAGATAAATGCTTGTAATGGCAGCGTAAAAGAGGAATGAGCTTGTAATTCTTGAGCTAATTAAGAGTATTCAAAGCCACTTTTAAAGTGCTTCCTATCCTATATGCAATCTCAGGAATCAATGATTACTTTCTAAAACATCATTTGCCCAAAATTATGAAAGGCTGTGGAAGACTGATTCTGCTTCTAGTGAGGTTAATGGACAATCCCTGGCTGAGGGAAAAACTCTTCAGCAGAGGTAGAAGCAGCAGACAATTATGTGTTTCATAGGTACCTCCAAGCAAACACAGGACTTTTGGCCACACTAACGTTATCAGTGTGTTATTAAATGTAGCAATGAAGAATTGGTGCCCACAGAATATTCCGCTCTGTGGCTGTCTACCCTGATATTTTATTATGTTGGATTGGTTTATGTATCGTTTGTTATCTTAAATGAGAATTTCAGTGTTACACCCAGGAATCGCAGTTTCCAAGTGTGCAGTCAAGGACAAATCTTATGTTTCTAGTACACAATAAACCTTTTTCAAGGGCACACTTGCTTGAGCATTAAGCAAACAAACAAACAAAGCAGGTAAACAAACACCAAAGCACAGTTATTTTGTGACTTTTTTTACTTAATGTATGCTTCAAATGCAAAAATATTTTGTATGTAGCTTTACATGTATTTATTTCACCCATGCAATGAGATTTATAACAAAGTTGCAAGTTTTTTAATGAATGATATATATAATAAATTAACATATAATTCAATTAACACCCAGAAATAAAGCTGCAATTATTTACAGCAATACCGAAAGATAATTCTTGGAGGGGATTAGGCACAGATTATTAACTTTTCTAAATGTCTGTTTCATATCCCTAAGTCTGGCATTCACGTAAACTCTGAAGTCCTGTAATAGTGCTTTGCAGGAAAATCAGATGCCAATGGCATTAATCACCTGAAAAGATTTTCCATGTATCAGTATCCAGGATTATACGACACCGGATAGCCTCTGATGTGATCTGACTAGAAGAGGTATGCACAGTAATTTACATGGAAGAAGTGAGACCAGGCTGTGTGTGTTCATTAGGAGACCACTACGCAGGGTGAGAAACAGTGCATGATTCAAGAAAATGGCCTCCAGACAGGGAATTAAAAGGCAAATTTGACATAATCAAATGCATCTGGAAAAGCAGTTATAATATGAAGTGCAATACCAATAATTTAAAATTCAATTATTCAATTGAATAATAACCTTTTACTCAAGCTAATAAACCTTTGTAAGCATACGAAACACATAAAAGTCTCTGCCTTTTTAAACAGAATAATAAAATTCATTGAATAAATGGTACTTTAATGTATAATTCAGATTTTACCATTAAGAAGATAATTTCTACTGATCTGCTTTAGTCTTTCTTTCATTCCTCAGTCAAGACCCTTATAAATAGCTTTCTCAGAGACACAGAAAATAATCTCACATGACTAAAGGTAGTATTCTGAATTCTTCCTGTAAAAAAAATAAAATAATATTAAATTATATGATTTTGACTTGTAATTTTTTAGAGAACTATATGCCGAATGTTACGTGTGTTTCTAGTACTGAAATTTTCTCATTCTAAGCCTCACAGCAGCATAACTTTTGATGCGTCTACTATTTTTGTTGTTGGTGGTGGTGTTCTTCAAAGGAACGGAAAAGTGGGATCCACTTGTGGAAAAGGATACTCACTTGTCAGGGTGACTTATTTATGGCTGTCACTTAGAGAGGCTCTCAAAAAGCTGAAACTCAGAAAAATTCTTGATGTGGACGAAACAAAGGGCAAAGCACAAGAACAAAGTAGGGAGAACATAGTCAGGGGTCAAACGGTTGGGATAAATGTAATGCACAACAGGGCTGTACAGTTTGTTACCCAGCTATCATGAGATATAGTGGTGGTACATTTGGTGATATGAACAGATTCCATCTATTTTTATTTTAAATTGAAAAGAAAGCTGCATTCTGTGGAAAGTTTTAAGTCTAGTCAACAAGCAAAGCCTTTGAAAACTGCAAGTTTTCAGGCTCTTGACCTAACCAAAGTTAGTGACTTCAACCTTTGACTGAAAGGAAAACATTTTAATCCGAAGTGTTGCTGCAACACCTCACTGCAAGTTAAAGCTGCTCTGGAGTTACCGGCCAAACCTACCGCATAGGTAAACTTCCTTGCCCCACTTGCGACTTCACAAAATCCGTTGCAATGTCCCAGCAGCCCCATGGGGCCTCCACGGACGTGTAATCTGCCCAGGAACACCAGCCCATTACGAGAGTGAGGCAGCACGAGCCTACAAAGACTACTTTCCAGATGCATAGAATTTTTCAGATTCCAGTTGAAAGCTCTTGAAATTCAGTTTAAAGATTTTATTATTGTAATTTTCATTGAAAAATATGTCAACTTTTTTTTTTAATTGCCAATACTTTTTCCATATTCTTCTTCATTCCCATCAAAATTCATATTTTTTTGTCGAACTCAATAAAAGTTTCTAGGCATTTTTACTATAAGAATATACATTCTGCAGTTTAAGCTTTTTATGATATAAATGAATTCATTTCCTATTACTACGCTGTAGCTTCAGGAAATCATATCTTTCACTTAATATTTTTAAGAACTTTACAGTCATCATTTATGTGAAGGAGAAGATACCTAAAATGTGCTGCATTGACCCTGGAGAGATTTGAACACCTCTTTACTTTGCTAGGCCAGCACATTACTTGAAAAAAACATGTCACAGCATATAATTTCCACAAGTAGAAAAATCATTGATACTTCAGCTTATTTCGTTAACTGAAGGAAAAAAGAATCCTAAAAGACCATCACCAATGAGAGATAAATAAAGGTAGATAACAAGAGATAAAGAAACAAGGGAAAGAAAACAAACTAATCATCTGTTCAGTATGGTTTCACCAAATTCCAAGAGTAAATTTGCTGCACAACCTTCAGATGGCAGTTCTTGAGCAATTCAGGAGTATTTCAGACTGCCTTGCACAGTTCTAGTGAGTATAATTATTATGAATGAAAATAGCTACATAAAAATAACAACATTTCATAATTTCTAAAACATGAAGAAAATATGCATATTATTTTGTCACATGCTATTCTGCAGTCCACACATGTGGGAGCTGAAATCCTGAAACAATTGCAGTCAAAGGAAGACTTCTCCTGACTATAGAAGGGCCTGTATTTTTTAGAGAGTATATACATTTACCATCTTGTATATGATGAAAACAAGACTTAAAGATTCAGTAGATGTTTAAATGGGTATGAGGCTCTAGATATATTGGGACAGACACACACTTTAATACTCATATGTGTAGTAAGTCTGAAAATCCTTTTATAAAATTGCATAATCCTTCCTCTGTACATATAAAGGCAGAATAATAATTGTAAAATATGAAAAAAGAGACACTGAAACAGCTCTTCTTAGAAACGTATTAGGTTATCTGAGCACCCTGAATATCCCAAGAGGAAATCAAATTCATATAAAGATTTTTTAAAAGTGGGAATTACATAAGAAATGCTTTTTCTCCCAGCAATTCAGAGCAAACCAGACTGCTGACATTATTAGTTTTAAATTATTTTTTCATTCCCTCCCTATCTCATTGATTCCATGCATTTGTCTGTGGTGCAACAAGGGCCAACCAGCCTTCAAAAACCATCCCTCAGTCCCATCTTCTTCAGCCCAGCAGTACCGCCAGCACCCTGCACCCATAGGGCCTCCAACCATCCCGGATTACTTTGCAGGGTTTCGTGACAAAGCCTGAAATTTATACTCCGATGTCTGTGGAGTCACGTCATGCATGGCTAAAAAGGTGGTTTCCAGTGAAACAGGCAGTGTAGCAACAGCTCCAGAAAAGGTCACTGCAAATTACGCTGCCTCATAAAGTGAGCTTACCCAGGCAGACTGAAAAGAAGACCAAAGGGCACAGCTTTATGCTTTCCTGGGGCTCAGAGGAGCTTCAGACACCATAAATTCGTTGATGGATAGCCTGGTTTTAATTTCCACTTCCCAGAGATTACAAAACAAATATTTATCTTTTTTTTTTTTTTTTGATACAACTCTTTGAGGGAAATATATGTTGCTCTGTTTTCTTCCTGATCTCCAGGCTTTACACCATGAGCATACTCAGAGCAGCAACAAATTGCTTCTCCCCTCCTGCAAAGCCAATGTTGCCAGGTGTGGGTGGGCACAAAAATGTACCGAGGGTCTGATCTCTCACCCGCCGCACAAGGAGGGCAGGATGGGGGAGGCTGGTAGGCTCCACAACCACTGGTCACAAGATGAGTAACCTATACAAAACGGGTGTCGTGCTCACAGCACCAGCTTCATGGACCTGCCTTAGAGGTTTAAGGCAGCGATTAGTCCTCAGATGCTGTTTACATGGGTAGAGAGAGATGGACACGTTACTACTGGGAGGATGCCAATGAAGGAGCCTGGCTGAAGTATTCTGTGTTTTACCAGGGTCTCTCCCCGCTGGCCAGAGAGTGCCCCAGGACATCTGCAGCCTAATTTAGTCATCTGAAGCAAGGTCAGTGAAGCCGTATGGCACAAGTAACTTTCTTTGCCTGGCCTTGCCTCTGCAGCATGTGCACGCAGGACAAGAGGTACTGTCTTGCAATCTGATATAACATTCAGACTTGCTGAAGAAGGGTTAGAAGATATGTCAGAGAAACATCAACACACCTACAGTGACCCGTGCCAAATGCTTTCAATGGCAGAAAATCCTTCCTCCCCTGCTGTTACGCTTTCCTTCCTTGTTCTTTGTCCTTTTCTTTTTAAAAATGTAATGGAAGTGTGTGCATGCATATATCATGTTTGTATTGGTCCATGCATGTAGACGTATTTTGCCTATAGAGTACAACAGAGACTACTAGTGGTTCCTAATTTTATTTGCCTGCGTAAACAGACAAGTCTTACCTGCATAGACTAATAAAGTGCCTTGAGAATGACGCTGATGGGAGAGCTGAAGAATCCAGAAGAATACCATCAATTTGGGAAATTAGTTCAGTCATGTGTTACTTGGTTAAGATAATGCATTTCCTTAGGCATTTCTGTCCACAACAGTCCTGTATATCTTTCATCACACTTACCTTGTCTTTCCAGTTGGAAAATAACACTGTAAAGAATAGATTGTAATGTGCTGTTTGTGTGTCCTGCCCACATACAAAGGAAATTACAAAGACGCTAACCTCAAATTCAATTCATTAAAAAAAAAAAATCCCTCTGAACACGTGTGTGTGTGTGCATTTGTGTGTGCATGTGTTTGGAGGTATTTTGGAGGTTTTTACAATGCTTTGCGATGTAATATCTGAGAAATACATGTGAGCTGACTAAAACATAGCATATTCCACTATAAATAAAATGCTAGCAATTTAGCATTAAAGCAGGACTTAAAACACGTAATGATATTATGTTGCTTTTGAATTTATTTTACTTGTTCTAGGTGTTTTTTAGTGTCAAATATCACAAAGTTCATTGCAAACTTCTATTAAACAATGTGGGGTTTTAAAATATGGAAGAATTCTGATTTGTGGGGGGCGGTTATTGATCAATAATCATAGAAGTAGATAAATTCATTTTCTGTTAGTCACTAAAAGTTTAGTAGCTCTTGCAGTGAACTATTTGATGTACATTTTTTAGCCCATCAAAAAAGAAAAATTAAATTCTACACAACCTGATCTAAGAAAATTTATAGCTCTGATATCAGACTGAATGCTTTTGGAGTTCAGTTTAGCCCAGATGGTTGTAGAAGGCTTGAATGGAAAAGTTTAGAGAATTTTCACATTCTGGGCTGCTCCTAGAGATGGGGTGAAACACAGCTGGTTCAAAATTAAGTTTAAGTTCAGAAGAACTTTACTAATTTGTTGCTTATCGAAAGATTGTGTATATGTTTTACCCTTCCTCTTCAATCTCTGTATTTTATTTGGATAAGTTAATATACAGGATTTTTAAAAAAGACAGACCCAATCTGAAACACTGTATCTTTAAATTTGGGTCCATCTTTTTGAAACACCCTGTAGCAATCTCACTACAGTTGTTTTGATAGCCTCTTCTTACACTGTGTGAGAACATAAAGCCAGTGTCTCACAGATGTCAGGTACTACATTTTCTAACCCCGCTCAGAGCACTGGAGATTGCTCTGGTCTAAGTGATCTCCCAGGGCTTGTAGAACAGAAAGCAAATTAATGCTTTTGGTTGGACTTGGTAAGTTTTCAGTTTTGCAAAGCCTATATCAGGGATAGATTTGATATATTTCTCATTTGGCTCCAAGTTATGAATTTACCGCAGTTAAGATGTTTCATCTTCCTTGGACTGGCATGCAGATATTAGAGTGCGCAGGTGAGAAAATTCATCCAGCATGTCCAAATCTTCATAAGGACTAGCTGTAGGGGAGGATGTGGAAATTGGCCAGGGCCTCAGAAAACTCTCTGGTGCATCAGGTGGCCATTAGAGAGGTTATCTAGTGTTCTTTAGCTAGGCTAATACGTTGCAAAGCAGTGACATTTCAAGACTTATCCATGAAGCTAATAGTTCTTCTGAGTAAGTCATTTTCACATTTACATCAATTTAGCATAGTCTAGATTTGGATACAGGCAAGCAACGTGTTTCTCTTGTCAGTGTTGCCAGAGTGATGAGTCACCAAACCGGGATTTCTGCAATAGTCCCCATTCTCTCTCGTACTCCCCAAGCCAGCAGTTGGCTATCCTGAGCAGGACCTGGGCTCGTCTGCATATTCCACAACAAATATACAGCAGAAGTGCCCTATATTTGCTTAGCCACAGTTCATACTAGCAAGAATATATTTTAAAATATCAGTTAAATAATAAATATAAGGGGTGGGAAGAGGGAAAGAATTGCCACATTAGAGGCTACTGCTAGACATCCAGTCACTTTAGTAAGAAGCCTGGACAGCTGATGTATAGTTTCTTTGATACTAGCTATCTTCATTTGTCATTAATTCTGTTGCTTTTTACTTTTCATTTGTCCTTCTGCCTTGTTTTATTGTGTTCTCTCTTTTCTATTGCTACCCACTCTCCTTCCTTCTTTTGTTCTGCCTCTTTGTTTCTTATTAATGAGTTTCGACGTATTTAATTAAATTTGACTGCTTGACTGATGCTAGTTCAACCCTCCTTTTCTGAATTTGCCCTCCAAATCAAGTAAATCATTAGCAGAGGCCTGTCTTCATCAGCTATACAGGGGGATTGAAAAAAAAAAAAAGAATAAACAAAAAACGGTGAACAAGCCTCAGGAAGCAGGAACTAACCTGAAGAAGAGCAGAAGATACTTTACACTTAGTGGCATTTTTCTGTGTCCTTGTAACTGATAAATCCTGTCTCCAATATGATTCTAGATGGACATTTATGTTAACCAGCTTCTGAAGGGCTATTGCAAATGTTAAAGAGATGGCAAAGAGTCTGTGCACAACTGTGAACAAACATGAAGCCATGTCCTTGCCTGACTCATTCTCCAGAGGTTCCCTCCTGCTCTCAGTGAAGCTCTACATAAATCCACTGCCTCTGTTACTTGTATTTTGGAAATGAGGAATTTTGGTCCCCCTGGTTGTCGTTGTTACGGAATGATTTAGAAATGTATAAAAGAAGGAATAGATTAGCTTGTCTAGCCCCAGATTTTGCCGTGTGCTGTAGCCAGTTACATTTATGTCTAGTTCTCCATTTCTGCTGTAAAAACATGCCCTCCTCACTCCCTTACACCTGCGTGTAATACACTCCTATTCTTTAGTGTCAGCCCTTCAAGAGGGAAGCTGCAGTTCCGAGGCTGGAGCAACGATGCATAGCCACAATCGCAGCAAGTGGTAACAATTACAGTCACAGGAGGAAAAAAGGTAGGATAAAAAAAAAAAGGGAAGGCAATGGGATTCAGTAAAGAAGCACAAATTTACCTGTTCGGTTTGAACTGACTTAGCTGATGTGCATGTGTGGTGCGAAGCTCAGCGCTGCCCTGCCATGACTGTCCGGTGATTTTGGCGGGGGGACAACTCTCCTTGCATGGGTTACTCACCCCAGCAAAGCAGGACCAAGGGAACTGCTCCTACAAGTCTCACCTCCCATTGAGTACAGTGGGAACTGCAGGCATGCAGAGGTGAAGAGGGCTCTACCCAGTGTACACAGGGCATTATGATGGCAGCATAATAGTACAGTTTATCTACTAGTTCTGGAAGGTATCAATCGGAGCTGAAAATAACATTGTTGCTTACTGCGGGGTGCCTGGAGGTGCGGTCAGCTCCATGGAAGGTGGTGCTGCATCAGTTTTGTATTTAAGGGAAGGACACAAGAACTCTTCCACCTCCAAGGAGAACCTCCTGTTTCAGGGTCCATAGAAACTGAGAAATAGATCTGAACTGACTATGACAATCGGTTTCTAAGTCCCTTCTCAGCCTGACACGACAAAACATAAATCAAACTGCTGTACAGTATCGCTGAGCAAACGCGGTTAGAGTCTTATTACATAAAAGCAGGCAAATAATATGACTAGAAGGGTATTTTAATACATTATACTCATTACTTGGAAGTTTGATGTCAAATATATGAAATATTAAGCAAGATATAATAATCCCTCTAGTAATGTAAAAATGTTCACATTTTTAATCTAGAGATCTCACTGATGAGGCATGATTGTTCAACATCCTAGAAGGCAGCTTTCTAAATTATGCTATTCCCCATGGCAAGTGAAGGACAGATCACAGACTTAATAGAAGGAGCATTTTTGTTTTCCCTGTTGAACAATGGGATTTACATTTCAGCCCTCCAGCAAGCAGAATTACTCATGATACCTTCTAAATTAGAACCACCTCATAAGTTGCACCTAGGGTACCTCCTAATTTAGCAAGTAATACATTTAGGAATCCCTGAAAGGCTTATTATCTCCTGTCTAATGTATCATTAGCACTGTATATAATTTCTGACACACTGTGCCCACCCCTTCTTCTAGCGAAAGATTCCCATAGGTTAAATAGGACACTGTAGAGGTCCATTTCCGGCTTCCCATTATACTTCTGTATCTGCAAAGGAATTAAGGCTAAGTGCAAAAAAATTATTTCCCTGGTCTTCCAGTTTATGTGCTTTCGTAGCCGCAGAATAACAGCAGAATTGCTGGTCCGTTACGTTATCATTTCTATTTGATGCTATAAAAGTAAATGCTATATTCATAACCCCATCTCCAGATGAAAGAGAGTTGTCATTCCAAGGTTAGGATATTTGGCTCTGTATCCCAAGCTCTCCTGGCTGATTTAGATACCCATGCTGCTGCAGTCGTCTTCGAGCTGCTCATGCAACTCTGTGTCACCACTCAAGATAGCAGCAGAAAACAACACCGGGAGAAGAAATGCTGATATAACAGTTCCCGTTGGGAAGTAGCTGCTCATTAATATGCTCTCAGGCTGTCATACTTTGAGATGCTGGTCAAAGGTGTTTGCAAAGCTGGAAATCAAGAAATGTTCACCTCTTCAGCCTTATCTGCGCTAAGAATTTAACTCATTGCTGACAACATAGCAGCAGCCGGAGCAGCACTCACATGGGTTTAGCCAGAGCATGGAGATACTGGTAACAGCTTAATACATCACCCCCAACCCTTGTCTGAGCTCCTCCACTGTTTGCTTCCTGCACAGAGCATGCCTGTCACACCAGGATCCAGTTGCTTCGAAAGGTTTCATTGGCTTAACATCAGTATCTGACACCTCCATCCCAAGCAGGGGGCTGCTGGCAGCAGAAAGCTGTTTCTAGGCAAACTGGACCCCCACAGGCATTTGCTGTGAGAAAGGCACCTGAGACCTGGCACAGCCGTGGCTGCCTGGGGTACAGCGATTCCTCACTTCCCTCAGGCAGTTCCCACAGCCGCTGCTTCCAGCAGAGGCCTCATTGAAGTTCAGCTACTTTCCCTCAGCAGGTGTAAGGCAGAGCAAACACTGAATCTTCTGACTTCAGAGGGAATGTCCATCACTTTATTTATTAACTTTTTTTATTGCACTAGCTAGAATGACTTGCACCTATGAACTTTTGATAATATTCTTAACTGTAGCTAATAAGCATGGTGCAAAGATGCCCATCATCTTCTTGGATATGGGCGACCAAGAGTATACGCAGCAGTAGGGTGGGGGTTTTTTGTCAGACTCACAAGACAACATATATTTATTTCTGGAGAGACCTTCCAGCTGCTTAGTGAGGTGACAAAGAAACAAATCCATCTACAGACTCTCTGTTACTTCCTTTGTGAATAGCCACCATTTGCATTATAAACATTTTAACAAAGACACATTGAGCTAAATTTAACCCTGTGACTTTGATGAGTTTAGTCCATTGACTTTGTGGAGGAAAATACAGAGCTGAGTCTTGTTTTTGATTAAGGTCATGAGTACAAAGAACTCTCTCAAAAACTGCCACTGTGGGACCTCAGCCAACAGAAGCCCATAACCAAATGATGGGAACTTGTTATCACTCTTTGATTATAAGTATCTGTTGGCTAAATATGCACAAAATGAGTATCTCTTATTTTTAACATAATCTTGTTGCATCTATTTTTAAAGAACAAAGACTCCACTCTCAATTTTTGAAGGCCCCACTAACTCACTCAAATATGGTAGATTGAATTCCAGAATGACTAAATTTGATTTGTAATGAGAATCAGATCAACAGATTTTTCTTATCTCAATGCAAATGTCCTTCATCTCTGTAACTTAGGAGTCTCGGTCAATTCTGAGTTGACTTTCACAAACTCCCAGAATTCAATTTCCTGAGCAGGAGACAGTATAGATTAGTTTGATTTATAATAAATTTCAACTATCTCAAGGTAGCTACTGCCAGCAGAGTCTCCCCTTTCAGAGCTGTAGATCTTAAAATATAGGAGTCAGATACTGAGGTTAATAATTAATGTGAAGCCTCCAGATCTTATAGCTATTCCAATCTAAACTAATCATGAAAAGTTCCAAGAAGCCGAAAAAGAGACAGAAATAAAGTCACATGAAATGTATCTTTGATGCAGCCTATGTGTGTTTCAGATACTTCAGTGGTGGAGCGTGCATGTGTTCATTACCAGTAGACACTGGGATTCATATTTTGAACCCATGCAGGAGCTGTCTTCAATTCTTGGAATTCATGTCTCTTCGTATCAAACACTTCATCACAAGTTTTATCCCTTTCTGAAATTCAAATTTAGACCCTTGATTGGGAGGATCGGGTCTGCAATATGAAGCAGCTTGGAGTTACCGCAGAACATCTGTTGCCCCAGAATCCCACACCATCTAGTTCCAAAAGCCTCGCCTCCACTCGTCATTAGTGAGTCTGGGAACAGTAGCAGAGGATTTAGAGGACAGCTTGGAAGTCTGCAAATTAACAGAAAACCAAAGTTTAACACCTACAGCAGTCAAATCACAAGGATCCTGTAACATGTGCAATAAGAATAGGTGCCTGAGCAATGGCCTAATAAGTAAAATGATTAGATGCTTGAGTATGTCAAGAATAGCCTTTTACCTAGAAAGAAGGATGTCCTAGTATGGAGAATTTTTTTAATGGGACCTATTAAATATAATACTGACTGAGATAACGATGTTAGAATACTCATCCTGCAAAATGTCCTTAAGGAGTAAGTTGAGCATCCAAATGAAGGTCATAGGACAATGAATCACCTTATCAAAACTCCATTTCTACTCTGTCCTGGAGGTCTTTTGGGGGAAATCTTTAAAAAAATAAGGGTGTTTGAGTGAGAGCTAAAAAATATTCGATGCATAAACGTGGATGTGTGGATTACAAACTTAAATACACCAGAATTATTTGCGATGACGACACCTATATTTTATGAGTTCTGTTAGGTTCGATCTCTAGAAATTAGTTTTGAGAGCTACTGATGAAAGACATTATAAAAATTCATAATACTGATGAGAATTTTCTATTATAATTGTGTCAGATAATGTAACGTATAAAGAGATGTAATGAACACTGTGAAAAGGACTGTGCATAAAAATATGGATTGAAACCGACACCAGATTTGCACGAGTAGCAGAAAGCCCTTTTACGAGGTGACATAAATACAGCATAGAAAATAGAATGGACAGCAGCTGTTTGGTTGCTTACACATTGATGATGTGTCTCGCTGACGGACTGCTTTATAATGGACTGGTCCTTCACCAAGTGTGTCTGAGCACAGCGTCCTGCTATGCCAAGAGAGAAAAAAAATGGGTTTTTTTTGTTTGTTTGTTTTTTTAAATGGGCAATGTCTCTAATAAGGATAGTCTAGAAATGTGTTTTCAGGAGACCTGTGTTCACGTTTGGGTACAAAGTTGGGCTGGAGGAAAGGCTGGGTTTGATCCCCTCTCTCAGCCCAGTGCTAGATGGGGGCTCTCAGATTCGCTGCCATTGGTGCAGCAGTGCAAGAGACAGGCAAAATCATCTTGCTTCCATAGGGGAGTACGCGGCAGATGGCACTGTTGCTTTAGCAGTCCTGCATCAGTCTCTTTTCCCTTTGTATTACAGGAAGTCCCAGGTACATTATTCCTCCTTACCCTCCCTCCTGCTGTGGGATTTTACCCCATTTTCTGTGATCAGGTCCATCCACGCCCAAGCACGATGCTGCAGTGTGGGGGTCCCTGGGTGCGAGCATCGCCTCCTGGGCAGCCCCACATCCACCCTCCTCCTTGTTTAACACCACATTGACTCCTGGCAGTTGCTTTGTGTAGGGAAAACCTTGCATTTGCATAATAATTTATTCCCATTGGTTCCCTTCTATGCCCAATTTAATTAGTTTGTAACATTTCAGAAGTGTTTTTCTCAGATGTTAGTAGCATGTTGGGGAAGCTGAGCACATTGCTGCCATGTCTTTTCACTTGCAATGCACATGGACTTTTATTTCTTTCCATAACTTTGTCTCAGAGATTTTTTCTTTTTTTGTTTTTCATTCTAGATGTCCTGACGCTTATCTCCATTCGTTTTATAATTCTTATGCCAAAAAATTTTTAAAAGGCTAATATTTCTGGGTTTCCCTTACCCATTTATCATCAGTCATTTAGATGTTAAATTAGTTTAGACTTTCTTAGATGTGCTTTAATTAGAGAGATACTTGTTTATTTACTACTAGTTGCATATGCATGAACTGGCTTTTTAATCAGTACTGTCCTGAAAGCTGCTGCAATCTTCCACTAAAATCAACCATCAAGGCAACTGGAAACTTATCAGAGATCTAGCCATTAAAACAACAACAACAACCAGCCTGAGGAATTGCAACCACTTCATGTCTATCCTGGCAAATACTTACCCAAACAGGCTTATGTCCTGCTAAAAAGCATAGGCTTGGTGTCAAAATATGTAACCCTGAGGTTCCTGGGCAACTGCGTGGAAACTAACCACACCATTTGACACTATTTCTGAAAAAAAAAGAGTTTGATGTTTCAGATCGGGAAGGTGAGTGTCCCGCAAGGTGAACGCGAGCTGCCTGGAACGGTTAATAGGAGATTTCAGGCACAGAGGGGTGTCTGAATCACATGCCCGGGGCTCAACCAAAGTTGCAGGCAACATCTGCTGTCACCCTGGATCTGACAGGTAGGACTCTTATCTGAAGGTGGTGACCCACATTTCTTCTTTGCTTGAGCTGGACATGGATTCCTGTTTTTCTCTGGAACATGGGAGGAACACGAGGTATTTGTGCTGCCACATATTTAGTCTTTGACCGAGAAGTAGGAACTTCCCCCCAAGCTGAGATTGCTCATACCTATTTTTGCCTCTTCCTGTGGAAGTGGTGGAATAGTAGAGAAAGAAAAGTGACTTTCATGGAAGATACAATATCAAAACAAGCCTGACTAGAGATCCTGGAAGTTAGGTCCCCTCAGGTGGTTGACGTGTTGCTCTTCTTTGGACCCCCACTTCCAGCATTTTGGGTGAAAAAGGAGGTACTTGGTAAAGGTGCCATCAGGATTAAGTGACTGTTGAGTGATGAGCTCACAGTCACAGGTTTGAAGTTAGGTACTAAATCTTGTTATGGTAACTACATTTATGTCCATGCTGTGGAAGTCAGGAGTCCTTCCCACCTATTGTTGTTGGAAAAACCATAATCAGGTACTGCTGCCATTTTGAGAAAAAGCTTGCTGTCTGTCATCCTTTTGCAGAGTCCCTTTGTGCCCTGAGTTTCTTGCAGGGTGATGCAGCGAAATTCAGCATATCCCAGTCTAGATCTGGGGGCACCAGAATTACTGAAAGTGTTGCCTTCCTCATCTCCTTTTGCCTTGTAGCTTTGAGATAGAAGCACATTTGAGCCCCAGCAATTTAAGACAGACAGATTTTTGTGCCAAACTGAAGCCTACATATCTTCCACAACTGTAAATCTAGATGAGCTTTAAGGCAAGAATAACAAAATGTAATCTTTGGGGATGCACATGGGAGCAATGGAGTGGCTGAATCAGGAACGCCCATGACTTCGGGTGCAAGGGGCTTCCTGCCTGCTAGGGCAATGGGATGTATAGGAACTACTAATTTGGCATGAAATTCTAAAGGTCTGTGCTGCCCTTTTGTCACCCTGCAAATGTTCAGCCCTTTTGTTTGTTGTAGGAGTTAATTGACATTAAGGGATTTAGAGACCTCTCCTTAGGTCCTCCCTTCAGTTTTCCTAGAAGTGCACGATTGTTCCTTACAGCACAGAAATGTTCACCTTCTTTAGGTATGAAGTGTTGCCCCTTTGCTTTGTTTCTGGCTGGATTTAGCATCAAAATTAATGTTACTAGGAAAGCAATCTCAAGAAAATTTGTTTGTGTATGTTTTCTAGGAGAGTGAACATGAAAGAAAAATCAGGCAAAACAAAGCAAAATAAATGCAAAAACTGTAGATTGAATTATGTAATCCTTACTTACATGAATATTAACTGGTATCCACATGAGTAGATGTTGCAAAAGCAAATCAGTATCTCAGAGGCTTGCTTTTGTTTGAAGACAGCTGGAAAACAATGTATTCTTTAATGTCATATGCATGTTAATACAAATTGTATACTCCCCACTAATCTAATACTCATGAAATGAGCACATCCATCATGGAAATTAAACAATAACTTCTTACTTGAACAAATTCTGCAATGAATATATTACAAAAATAACTAAGAGATAATATCAATTGGCTAGACCTTTATGGTCTTTATTTGTGAGATTAAAAAAGTCCAAGACAAATCATGGACAGTTATAAAGTCATATGCATGCTTTTTCAAACTATGAGACATATTCTTTGGCAATATTTTCTTATTATGACACTGTTTCTATTAAACCAATCAATTGATGGATGCTTTAGACAGCTGGCTGACAATTGTTCTCTGTAATATTTTGGGAAATCTGGGTCTTGATTAGCTTTGAGAATTTTTTTTTTTGTTCCTAGCCAATAGAAAGTCACCACTATCAATAAAATAATAATTTCTTATTAATGTGCTATATATTTTTGAAGAAAGAGACTATTTGGTTTCTTTATATAGCAAATTAGACATGACAAGACATGCTTTGAATACATCACCACCCACTCATTTCTTCAGCGATGTCCATAAGAAGGGAATAAAAGAGGTAGTTTCAAGCATCAGAAAAAACTCTTCCTAATGTTTGGTTTTCAAAGACCGGAAAAGGTCAGTTTGGTTCTTATTTAATCTCAAGCTTTTACTTGGGGCAGAAAACATTGATATTTTCATTCCTCTCAGGTATACTGGATTTTGCCAGATTTTCTTCATATTGGTTGAATAGACTGCCTCATCTCCCACACTGCAAAGACAGGCAATGTTCTGCAAAAATACAAAATGCCTAACAGCTTCTGGGAATCTGTACAAAGCTGGAAGCCAACATTTAACTCCCAGTTCTGCCAAGTCTTGTTTATGTTTCCTAGTAGTTCCCAGCCTTTGTTTTAGACTACAGCTACCATTCTAGGAAGCTATCATGTTTTAGTCCCTGCTTTTACAAATAATTTAAGAGGGAAGTTGCGCAGGTTTACTTCACATACAGATGGAACCAGAAATCCATATTCAAATTGTCAAAAGCCCTGATGCGATCAGAAAGCGTAACAGCATACAAAAGTCGGAGTACTGGCTGCGGAAAACACAAGTTCATTTCTCTGTTGTAGCCTGTGAGAAGCAAACTCTAATTTCTCATCTCACAGAGAATCCTGCTGCATGCTTAATTTAAGCTGATCATATGGTATAGCCAAGAAGAAACAAAGCTGAAAAACCTTAGTGCTTGTTGGTGAAGCTATTTCATCTTGAACAAGATTTTTGTGTGCTTGTGAGAGCCATTAGCTAAAATACGCAAGAAACCTCTTAGGCAGGTTTTTTTCACCTCACTTCTAGGTGACCACATAGGTGCTTATGCATGTACAGGGAGCCTCTTTTGTGCTCACTTTGCATCTTTTCATTTCTTTTTGTATGTGATGATGCTGCTTCAAAAGCAAAGGAAAAGGGACCTTCCACCCTGGATTAGTTTATGAGACAGTTTAGCCAATCAGTCCTTTACAAAGGTCACAGCAGAGGAGAGAATTGGACCTTGGTTTCTAATTTCCAAGGCGAGAGCTATCAGCTTTAGGTATATCAAAGGAAAGGAAGCAGCATAATCTCTTTTTAAGGAGAACTGGTGAGTACTCGAGGTTGTGTAGACAGGCAGATCTGGCTGATGACAACTGGTACTTCCAGGGCTCATCTTCTGCATCAAGCTCCTCACATGGGGGGACCTGGTAGGCACAAGTCTCAGCAGCTTGCAGAGTTTCGATGTCTCTGACATCTCCTGGAGGTGAGCCCCTGCTAATTGCTGTTTGGACTTAAATCCAAGCTGAAGTTTAGATCCAAGCTGAAGCAATTATTACCTTCTCCAGATGCTGTAAACGTTCTGACTGATTATATAAATGCCATTAGCAATAAGGATTTCTGGTTTGGTTGGGCGTTTTTTTAGATAGCAGTGGCAGTTGTACACAATGAATGATTTGACTCATTATTTTTACCTTGACATTGCCATTAACTGTAGCTATAAAAATGCATTGTACCTCTTTTAGAATACAGACCTAATCTTACTTTCATTTAAGTTAATGGCTAAATTGCTATTGACTGTGGTGGGAAGAGCTCTATGTCCCTATATATTTAACTGCAGTAATGTAATTGCTTCACTGTATGGATCAGTGTTTGTAATACAGGATTTAAGTTAATAATCTTTTTTATATTGCTATATATGTGAAAAGCAAACTTATAATTCAGAAATAATATGATCAGTGTTGGCAATATGAAAGATTAAATCATACAACTTACAATTGCTATAATAAACGTGCAGATTCTAATTAGAATTAGAACTAAAGTGAGTACTGTCTATGGATTTATCTTAACTCGAAAGGATTATCTTCTGCTTTATAATGTGAATGCAGCTTTTATAAATTGAAAAGAAATAATCAACTTCCAGGTTGATAGAAGCTGTCAGAGTAACCAGGGCAAGTTAGAGTTTGAAGTCCATTGGCCAAGCGGGTTTTAAAAATATATCCTTGCTTATCTTTGCTCACACTCTGCCTCATTTGATAGACTCAGGGCTTCACCTCTGTGAAGGAAAGGATGTGGTACATCATGTTTTGAAGAACATAAGCAGATTTGATAGAAGTCTGGAAGTAAGGACACACTTTCATGAAAATGCAGATTTAAGACTGCATGGATTTCACTCCCATCTCTTAAGCAACCATCTTGGACCATCTTCTTTCGGAAAAAACATCCATTACAGGTAAGTTCATAGTTTTCTGTTTGGATTCTGCATTTTCTTGACTCAATAAATACTTCTGAATTTCTAACAAGCATGCAAAATATTAGGTAAAGTTGCGCAAGGCCATTCCAAAAGGGCAAATCAGTTTACACGGTATTTTTGTGTAGTCAGAGCAAGCGTGTATTTGGCATCGCAAACTGAAATAATTTATTATTGAGGTCATAGGGCATTAGTAGATCAAGTGTCGGTAGCAGAGACAATATTTCTTTGTTCGGTTTGCTACGTAAGTAAATATGCTGTCTAGTAGATAAAGTGGAATCAGAGTATGATTTAGCCAACATAAAAAACCTAAAGCACACTGGACCTAGTTACCTAGAGACTTCCATGGCTAAACCTCCCATTTCATGAGAAGGAAGTATCTCTGGTTTATGCTGCCACCACCAAAATAGAGGACAACCACACAACACTGAACTACTCATTAGCACAGGCAGTGTTTTACCAGCAAAAACACTGAGGCACATATTTACTAGAGAATATTAGGAGCTATTACTCCCACCGCTCTTCTGTAGCACAGTCACTACTCACAGGTTCAACCTGCACTGCAGTTTCCCTTGTGCCCTGCACGGGGGAATACACCTGAAGGAGCACCCCTGAAGAAAAAATCTGGCTATACCCATGAAATGAATGACCTCATCTTCCCACCCGTTATGTAAATATAGAAGGTGAGGGGGCTGCGGTATCACACAAGGACGGAGTTGCTGGAGCTGCACACTGCTCCCTTGAGCATGGAGGTGCAGTTTTCTGTGAACACGCTTCTTAAAAGCAAAACACATCTCTAATGTTCTCTGGTTTGTACATATACATATATGTCCTTGAGTAAGTAATTACCCAGTAAAAAATTGGTAAGGACCACAGACCCAGCCTGTGTTACAAGCATGCGTGGCTATTTGCAGAACATAAGCCTCTGAGATGTGACCAAACCAAATTTCCTCCCTCCCCCTCCCTTTCAAAAAGATCAAAAAGTAAAAAGTGTTCTTCCAGCAGTTGAAGAGCTCTCACGGCAGAGTTGGGAATGCCTTCCTTTCCCGTCCTTCCTCCCTCACAAAGCTGTAGACTAATAATTAGGGCATGTCCTAAGACATGAGATACTCTTCAAGCTTTGGGGTGGGAGGGAGGTTATTGCTTTTTAGAAAGCATTTTCTGCTTCCACAAAGAGTTCGCTAACCTCTATGCTAATGTACAAAGAGACAATGAGTGTCCTCTGCCTTTCCTACCTCTTTCTGAAAGAAAGACTGTCCATTCCCGCTTTCAGATAGTGGCATGCTGTAAACCCTGGGAGATGAGAGGCTTATGAGTGCTCTCTATCCACTTCTGTCTCAAGAACTGCAGACCTAAAGCACAGCTCTGCTCACAAAAGTCTGTTCTGTTTTCTGGCATAAGCAGCCCTCTTCTCAGAGCCCAGATCCACATGTTTATTCCACTGAGAGCCTACAAGCAGCTCTACTAGTCTTTGGAGTGCTTGCATTAGCAAAATTAGCCATATGGATATCAATCAGGAGTTTAGGGCAATGATATAGAAACAGTTTTCCAGTTCTAATTAGTTCTGCCCAGTTCTATAAGATTTTGTAAACTTTAGCTTTTCTTTCATCCTGGACAGTTAAATTTCCCATGCGAACAAATCATTTCAAAGAAGCGTAGTATCATAGAAAGGTTATATCAGAAGGGACTTTTGGGGGTCAACTAGTCCAACCTCCTGCTACAAAGCAGAAATTATTTCAAAGTCAGATCAGGCTTGCTCAGGGCCTTTACCTGTCAAGCTTTAAAAATCCCCAGTGCTGGAGTTTCCACAAACTTTCTTGGCTCCAAGACTTAAACAGGTGTGCTGTAAAGAAGAACTGCTTTTATATCCAGTCCAAATTTCTCTGGGTGCAACTTACTATTATATTTCACTTTGTGCCTCTGAGAAGGGTTTGGTTTTCCTTCTCTATAACTTCTCCTTAGGCTCTCTAGGTAGGTAGGTAGTCAGCTCTCTCTTTGACCCTCTCTTCTGCAGTCAAAGCAACCCCAGGTCCCTTTACATGTGTCACATCCTCCAGCTGCCAACTACCTTGATAGCCCTCCACTGAACTTGATCCAGCTTGTCCATGCCTTTCTTGGACTGGGCAGCCCTGGACTGAGTCTACTATTTCATGTGCAGCCTCTCCAGCACCATGTAGAGGGAAATAATCACATTCCCCAGCCTGCTGGCTGTGCTGATGCTAAAGCAGCCCAACACAAGGTCCACCTCTGTTGCTGCAAGGGTTCGTTGCTGACTCTTGTGCTGTTTGTTTTTCATCAAGGCCTCACTCCGACGGTCCCTAACCTATGCTACAGCACAGGATTACCCCATCTCAGGGGTAGGACTTTGCGTTTGCCTTTCAACTTCATGAGGCTCCTGTCAGCCCATTTCTCCTGCTCATGGAGCCTCATGGGAGTAGCAACCATATCTTTCAGTGCACTGATGCCTCAGCCTAATTTAGGTCTAGGCACAAGCTTGCTGCTGGTGCTCATCAATCAGGACAGAGACGGACATCAGTCAGGGCATGTTAAATGGTATCAAACCTAGAATTTCCAGTTTACGTCAGTTAGACTTTCTTACATGCCAGCACAACACAGCAAAATCCGAATTTCAGTGGGCTCATTTTTCTTAACTTTAATTGTGGTTGTTGTTGTTTATCTCTACAGCTGCAGCAGAAAATCCATGGAAGTGTTTTCACCATCTTTACGTTTCATAAAATGCGAACTTACTTCTGCATTGCATTCAACCAAAACATCTGTTTAGCAGAAACATAGTAGTATCACTAGTGGTGCTATTGCTACTGAATGAGGTAGTTATTATTTTCTTTAATCTCTGAGTCTTAAATAAACAGTGTATGCCTAAGTACATTTCAGTGCTTTCCAAGAAAATAAGCAAAAAATTTCCCTTCTTACTAAAATGAAAAATGAGGTGTTTGTGGAGGGAAAGGGATTCAGTAGAGGCAGCTAAAATGCTTCCAGAGGAAACGTTTTCCCGTAACATCTGACAGCTCCTGTCCAACTGCCTATCAAGATAGCAGTAGGGTCAATTGTATATTGCATTTTTTATGTATTTCTAATTCATCTCCAAACACACACATACATATGCACCCCTACATGTGCTCACACTCTCACACTTCTTTCTCATTCTCTCTCTCTCCCTATATTTTCTGCTTCTCGCAATTTCCCTCATATATGCTGAATTGTAAAATGATTCATTTTGTCCGTTTAGTGCAAAACTACTTTCCATTTAGTCTTACTACTCTATTCAAACCTTTTCGTTTTGGATAGAGAGGGATTTTAAACTTAGTTGTTTTTTTTATGGTTTTTATTGTTCTGGAGGAGGGAAGAAAGATTCTCGCAAGCTATTATTTGTAGCTTTTAACTATATAACAATAATGTTTACTTTTCCAAAATCAAAAGCCTAAAGCTTTCTTCTGATTTTGCATAAAATAAAATTTCTGCTTTCTTCTCCCTCACAAAGGATAAGAATTGTAGAACTCCAAAAGTATCCTCAGCTGATATGGCTTTGTTTTCAGCTTCCCTCATTCAAAACCATTTACAACTGCAGACTTCAGCATCTTTATCACCCACATTTCAGAAACTCTTACTGCTGTCTCTAGGGGTTTTCCCCATTCTCACCGTGGGAGAGTTAAAAGGAATGAGAAATCATATACCATTAGCAACAAAGTAAACTCTTGTTTGCTGAACACTTAAGAGAGAGATCGCTGAGGAAGAGGAGGAGGGGGCTGAGGATGCTTGCAGCCATTTCTGTAGCTACCCAAAAGAAGAGCAGAATTGCTCAGTGCAAACTGACTGCTTTGTGCTCTAACTGTACTGAGCGTGCCAGGACAGTAGGCAAGGCTTTATTTACCCCCTTTTTTCCAGTCTGTGGCCATAAATTATTTAAGGGGGGAGGGGAGGGATGTTATTTTCAGGAGCACATTTGAGATCCTTGCCAAACTAGTAAAGCCAGCAGGATTTCTAGGCAAGGATTTCCAGCAATAGCTCTTGAGCACTGGTTGCTGACGGTGACCATCTCAGAGCTCCCAGTGGACTGCTCATTCCTAGAGCATCCCGTAGTCGTGGGGTTTGCAACACTGAAAAAACAAACTTCCCCCTCTTTCTCTCCTTTCGTTCATGTGAATTTCACAATGTGATATTTAAAAGCTGCGTGACACTCACTTAACCCTAGTGAACCGATTTTTGCGAATGTTTAGTGTTCCAGATCACTCTCACAATGGAAAAGACTGATGCTATTTTAGACTGAAAGATGAGACTTTCCACTGCACCTTCAAACTGAGTGTGGGTAGCGCAGCCAGAGGGTTTAGGGCCATCAGGAATGCTAGCAGTAAAAAGATGGCATTCAACAAGTTTTTATAGCCTCAAGAATCCCACCTTATTTTGATTTGCCCTCAGTTGACTAAGAATTGACAAACATTACTGCTCTCTCATAAACGCATATCCGTCAAACCATAAGGGCAACACATCATCAGGTCAAAATATACCCTATTAAAAATGAAATAAATGATGTCACTATCCTGATGTCATAGGAAAATTTTCACATAAAAACAAACAAACAAAAAAAACAAAAAACAAAACCAAAACCAAACAAAACCAACCAAACAATGCCCTCCCCCAACAAACCAGCAATGTCCAAGCAAGTTTACTGTTACAGCTGCTGCAGATACACATGTTACTGCTCCATTTGACTTACATGTGGGACTGCAGCAAATTGAAAGGAAAATCGCATCAGGTTATGCCAAGTCAACCAGAGAGATGTATTGTGTCTCCTTAAATGCATCCTTTCTCCCTGTTTCAGCTGAATAGTAGTACCACAGCTGTTCTTATGCTGTTGGCAGTGCTATATGTGTGTTATGCATTGACTTCTACAAAGTGAGCTACCTTGGAGGAGCTGCCCTTAGAAATGCTGATCTGCTGCTAAATCCTGAGGCCCTCCAGGGCACTTCTAAGAGGTTGCCCTGAAGGTAGGAGACCAAAACTTCGATAAATCCTTCTGGAAATTCAAGGCAAGTATAGCATTGTCAAATGAGAGAGATTCAGCCAATTTAAAAGTATTAACTTGCTTGCCATATTTTTTGTGAGTATATAAAATAGCATCATTAGCACTAATAAAACTTTCATGGTTACAGCATCTGTGATTATCTCCTATAAGTGGTATTCATTTATGTACATTATGGAGAGGTGTGGGAGTATTTACAAAAGGATTAACATATTACCAGCAGTGACAGCTACACTGAAAATTGTACTAGATCGAGGTTTCCAGTTGCTTTTAACTTTTCGATTCTTTCATGGTTTTTTTATGCCCAAAGCTTGATTTTGGAAGGCAGAGCAAATATTTCTGTTAGCGAGCTCAGCCCTGGCAGGAACAGAGGAAAGTTTTGCCAAGCAATGGTTTGGTCGGAGACAATCAGGTGAGGGAGAAGGTGGCCCATTGCCTCCCATGTGCCACAAATATACAGTGATGAACCACCAGCATCACGGCTATAACCAACAAGAGGCAGAATACGGAGTTCGGTGGTTAATACAAAGGTAAATTCTCCAGTGCTTTCAGATACACATGGAGAAGAATTCTGAGTCCCTGAAATATCTCGGGTGACAATGTACCACACAATCTATGTACCAAACTATTGCTGCTTCCTTGTTCTCACTGGCTTCAAGAGGGGGAAATTGAAAATTGCATATTCTCTAAATTATGGTACCCTTCACTATTGGTCTCTTACATTTTTCAGTGCTTGCTTTCTTTATATTCCTTGCAGTCTGTTGCTTGCCTAATAGCGTTTCAGACTTCAGAACTCGGTTTAAATATGACCAGCTTAATGCCAGCGTTTTCTGTACTGACCTAAATGCCATGTGTCATTTTGTTGCTTCCTGATTGCAAGAGGTTAAGTTGTAACCAAATAACTGTGTCTTCACAACATCTCCAGGAAGCTCCTTTTGTTTCCTCTGAGCCAGCACAGCAGTCGGAAGAATCTTCTGAAATCTTTTCTTAGCCCCATTAACTGGTGAGTGATAAAGAGCTATGCTCTGAAATATAATTTGTTACTTTATGAATGCTAAGCTCTTTCAGAAACAGATGGAGGTTCGCTCTCTTGGAAAAAAAAAAAAAAAAAAGAAAAAGAAAAAGAAAAAAAGAAAAACCACAGCAATTTTGTGATGCTCAATATAACAATTCTTGGAAGAAGCCTCCTTTCATATTTAAAATCATTTGCTATTTAAACAAGCTGGTACATTTAGAACCACCCAGCCAACGATGAACCACTTCTCTGGAGCTACTGACTGCTTCGCAGACTGCTCGTTCCCTAAGTACATGTAGCAGAGTCCTTGGCAAAAATTTGTTAATACTATTTTACCTCTTTGCCAGAAAAAATGCTAATCCAGTCCTAGGAGTTCTATTTAACTTTTGCTTCAGCTGTAATATTGTCAATTTAAAAGGGAGTGCATTTTTGATCTCATAAGAAATCACATCGGCTGAAGCATGAAATCTGGAAATCCAAAGACTTAAAAGGTATTTGTTATATAAAATTCACTTTGGGTTTTTTTTTTCTACTAGATATTAGCCCTCTGAGCAGCTGACATGAGCAAAAAAGCAGCCCAATAATGCTGTGAATGGTAAAACTGAGTTCAAGTGATAATGCCGCATTTTCCACACTTGGTACCCATTAAGGTCCACAATACATATAAGTTTGCAATGTTTTCTGATTTCATTTACACTGATGTAAACTCAGAGTAAATCTGTTATGAACATGGTTATATTGGCTTCATACCAATGTAAGTGAACAAAGGATTTATCCTGCTGTCTGTTCTGTCCCTATAACAACGATTACTAGAACAAAATGATGGAGTGCGATGTTTCTGATTATGCTAATAATGAGCCTAAAAGAAATCCTTCAATCTTACATTCATGTAAGCAGCAGAACAAATTTTCTTGCATGCATGTCAAACAGCAGTTTATTCATTTTCTCTTCCAGGCAGGTTTAGAAGGTAAGCTGATACAACAAAATGACAGCTGACTCTCTAATGTCTCTGTTATCCGTATCTGCCAAGATGCTTGTCTACTGCAGCGATAGGTACCTAGGATGTATTGTTATGTCCTTAATACTGTTGGTTTTCACTACTTATCTAGTATCACAAACATGCTTAATAGTCCCATGAAACCAAAACAGGATGTGATTCCTCCCCAAATGTAGATAATTTGTAAGTATGTACTACAGCTGAGCAAAATGCCCTGTTTGTGTTCACAGAGGAGCTGTTCTTGTACAAGCAGCAATTAATGTGCTTTAAGATGGTCTGCTCAAATACTTTAACTTAGCAATAGTTCGTTTTATACTGGATTTTAACACAGATTGCTGCTGCTAGGAGATCACATTCCCCATCACATTCCTCAGTTTTTGCATAAGCAATTACAAACATGTCAGACAAGCCGCTGATGATACCTTCTGCAGGAAGGACTAGTTATTCTATACTTTTCCTGCGGAGAAATGTGATAAAACAAAATTAAAGTCAACTCCACAGTTAAATCTTAATGCAGCTTGTTTTTCTTTTTTCATTTTTTTTTTCTTTTTTACTTTCTCTTTTTTTTTCGTGCTGGGAATGATGCCTCAGGCAAGGCAAGTGTGTTTCAGCAAGGAAAAGGATTAGCATTTTCTAAAATTTCCAGTATTTTTATCTACTACCTTTCCTTAAATTGCTAATGCTTCTTCAGCTATTAAAGCTGCAATGGCTTCTGTAAATCCACTTTCTGATTATGTGAGCTAAACTATGCATTTGGGACCAAAAAAAAAAAAAAAGCCTGAGCGAGTTATGTCACAAATTGCCTTTAGTGCTTCAAATCTAGACTATCAAACCCACAGGCACATTGTTCAGGACTGTTCCAGCAGTATTATGAGGCCTTTAGAGAGGTAAATGAATTACAGTCTTTTTGCAGGTGAGATAAGATTTGTGGGTGGGAGTATCATCTTTTATTAGACCAACCAGTATAGTTGGAAAAAGTGGACAGGAAGGGCTGGTATGCCAGGAAGATTATCTCCTTTTTTCCACTGTAGTAGTTTTTCCAGTAAAGACCTGCAAATTTTAGCTTGCCTGTATCCTTTGACCATCACAGTTATAACCATAGTAACACAAGGCTTTTTAAAAGCAAGCTGCAAACTAAAAATAAATACAATGAAAAAACAAGAGGACATCTTCAGCCTGCAATGTTTTTGAACTTTCTCAACTTCAGTGAGTCCATTGAGGTTACAGTAGGGCTATTTGGAACAAGTCTTCATAAATTAAGGCCTGTGTACTGCATTGCTGAGAACAAAAAAGCCTCTTTTTTCCAGGTCTTCATCTTCTAGTAACACCAGAGGACAGGAGGGGAGACAACTGGCCTCCTCAGAGCACGCTTTTGTGAGGCTGCCTGCATAATTTTGCCCTGGCTGGCTGGATCTTTTTAGGAAAGGATATACTGGCAGACATTTCTATACCCTTCACGCTTCTGTACAGGATTTAGCAAGGATTCATTGTTCGTACATGTTATGCACGGTATTTGACAATGATGTTTTTCCGTTACAAGTTAAGAAGCTGCAGTGTGTCCTTCATTTCTTCCACATTGCTCTGCTCTTCCTTTCACTCCATTTCTTCTCTTTTTCTAGTCTCTGTTTCCTCGTTTTCGTTATTTTGTCTGCTTTCCCATGAGCAAAGCTGCTAGTATATTGGTTAATATATCTTTAAAAATGTCAGGGATTTTTGTCTCCACGACCATCTTCTCTTTTCTCCTGAATATATTTTGCTTCTTGTCCCAGAAGCATAGAAAGTAAAACGAAATCCAAGTGAGGTGGCGTAATTAGGCCACAATTTTATTAATAAAAAAATCACCTGGGAACAATGGTTAATAACTTGTTCAGGATAGGTCATAGTCTCTTCCCTAATTGTTTTCACCTGCTGGAAGCCGGTTTCTTCCTTCCCTGCCACCCCACTCCCCACCATCTCTCTGCCCTATTGAGATTTCCCCCTTGGCTCCCCAAGCTGTTCCCCAGCCTAATGTTGAGGATCTCCAATCATTCAAGGACTAAAGGCCTAGGAAAGGGAGGTTGTTTCCTTCCAGTGACATAGTAGGAGCTCTGTGTTTCACTGCGCTCTCATCTGATTTGGCTTTATCAAGCAAGGAATCAGATTCCTCACCAGATAAGTGTCTGAAGTAGCCTTCTGTTGCCTGTTGAAATGGGCCAGTCTGAACTTATCCTTTCTAGTGACACAGCCAGATTCTTGGGAAAGACAGGAAATTTCACCCTGTCTCAATCAATCCAGTGATGGAGGAAAATTACCCGAGTCCTCAAAGTGTGGTAATGACTGCAGAAAGCTGAAAACCTATCCAGATACATATCCCAGTGTAATCTGGGTGTGAGAGGGCCTTTGCATCTTTGCTGTTTTCCACCTTCCTTCTAACTCTTCTTCAAATTCGTGTTTCAATTACGTCTGAGCCAAGTAAGTAGTGTTTTCCTGAATCCAGGTGAAGGAACTCCCCTCTCAGTTGAGGTGAAGTGGGTCTGGGACAGGGAGGCAGCTTGGGAAGGAGCCCCTTCCACTCGCATCTCCTTGCACTGGTGGTTCAGTGGGAAGGAGGGACTGAGCTTGAAACCCAGGAAATTACTCTCCCAAAGCAAAGATACACAATTTCAGCAGCTGATGTGCCAAATTCTCATCCCTAAAAAAAAAACCCAACAAACCCCATGACAATGTGAGATTGCTGAAGTTAATGAGAGAGAGAAAACCTGACTACTTTTGTAAATGTGCCCTTTTTTAGATGGAATTACACTGTGCTACCGTCTGTGCAAACAAATACGGAAAGCTTGCAATTGAAGTGGAAAGAACAGGGGAAGGGAAACACAAGAATGAAAGCAGTTTGGCCAAGGTCGTGTAGGCAGCCAGTGGCAGAGCAAGAACTAATACCTTCAGCCTCCTAATTCCCAGTCGTTTTCTCCTGTCATCTGAAAATGCTTTATTTCAGGCACTCACACTCACTATTTGCTGGTCTCAGTGGGTCAAATTGGACCAGAACATTTCAATGAAAAACAATCATTTTTATGTTCCAAGAATCACACTGAACAATCCTGCAGCTGAGGTTTCTTAGGTAATACACGGCTGTTAGATGGAATGAAAGTTTGCTCTAAGTGCTTGCTGCTGAAATGTAAGAGTGAAAGATGACTTTGGAGAGCCTCAGGAGTAGCTCAGGCGATGTGTGTCCTCCCACAGATAGAACAAGGAAATTACATAGTCAGGGACAAGGCAAAAATCATAACTGGTTTTTATTAGGCTATGTTCTCTATTTGTTAGGATTATTGCCTTCACTATCATCAAACTGTAAATCTGGTGTGGGGTTTTTTTGGTTTTTTTTTTGTTTGTTTTTTTTTCTCCTTTACACTGTAATTACAGTCTTGCTTGGGGGAAGTAATATAACTGGGGCTGAAAAAATAACCCCAAACCCTCCCAGCACTACTTGCTGAAAGGGAAGACATACCTTCTTTAAATAGCTTTAATAATATATTTTGGTCCTAATAACATAGTACAGCAGAACTACCTAAAATGTATGGCAGCGGTCTTTCAGGAATGAAAACAAGAGATTTAATTGAGCATCTGTCCTGGAGCATTCGTTCATTCTCTGATACCACATTACATGTGAAAATATCAGGGTGTTATTTCAATAACAAGATGATGTTTCATTCAGGCTATGGGGTGTTTTCTGTACTGTATATATTCCAAGGTCTGCAAAAGCTTGCACAATCATAAAACTATCATAATGATGAATGGATTGTGTTAATTGGTATTAAAGAATATTTATGCTGGATTGACTAATTTAAAAACATTAATTGGCCAGAGACACTTGGGTGATGATACCCAGGGAGTCCTATTAGTGCTGAATTGATGTAGGACCTTATCCTTCCAGTTGATGGCAATACAACGCAGTGAAGAAGGTTGCAATGTGGCACAGTAAGAGTAAAATTTCCACCTTAGATTGATGATATTGAGAGGTACAAACCACACTCCATTCTGCATGGTCTGAATTACAGATCTCCATTTAGCCAGACAACATAGACCTGCTGTTACAATTACGTCTACAACTACAACGCCTTCGAGTGTGCATTGCATTGTAATGCAGTTATTTATGCTGTACCTTTTTGCTTAAGGCAATAATAGATCAGTATGTATAATACAAGCCTGGGGAAATTGTTGTGCCTCATTATTTGAGGCAACTTTCCTTAAGATAAACGCAAGTGAAACTCAAAGGAATTTAAGTTTCTCCCTGTGATCATTCAATGGTAACTTGCGCGCCAGTCTTCAGAAAAGTTCTTTTGGCTGAACATGTTATTCCTGTGGTATTAATGAATAGTTCTGTGCCAGTTCTATTCAGAATCTCTGGAATCTTCACCAAAGTTTAGGAGCACATAGCTCCAAAACACACCAAGCCACAGAAGGTGTTGCATCTCTCTTTTACAGAGACTGGGCACTGCAGCCTTCACTGGCACTCCTCTAATCTGAGTTTCTGTAGATGTGGTTTATAAATACAGCCTCACACATCCTGAAACACTACACAGTCCATTAAGAATGTTTTGCTTTTGTCTTTCCCTCTGATCTGCCCAGCGGTGGTGAGTATTGCAGCCATGGAAAGGCTGTGTAGTGATAGAATTTCCAATACATTTCTGGAGCCTTTCTGGGGGAGACTTTTCAAAGGCAGAGCATGTGCCTCACATTTTCTAAAAAGAAATAGATAGAAGGCATCTGAGCCCTCTGGTTACCTTAGAAAAATCCTCATAAAAGGATTCCACTTACCCTTCCACAGCACTGAGTAACTTCCTTTAAAGATGACCTCTACTGCTACAAGCCAGGTGACACAGAAGCTACAGGTCTCTCAGGGCAGACAGTCACCATTTCCTATGCAGTTTCCCATAATATCTCAGCAGCTGAAAGCTGCTAGTTCTATGTGGCCATTGGCGAGTATTATTTGTTCAACCTCTGTTGCGTTGACTTGACATTGACTTGACTTTTGATGAATACTGATCCAGACATCCTTAGAATGCTACACCAATCCCCACCATTGACAGCCATGTCAAAGGGTGGAAAGATCATTAGGTTGCACCAACCAAGGAGGGATGGAAATTTGAAGTAGCCCTCATTTGCTTGGCATGAGGTGATGCCTTAAATGGGGAAGCAACCCATACATTATATAGGCTTGCCAAATTCCTCTACAAGGTCATTCCGTCTCTGTCACTACAGAGAAGTGTTTAGCAATATTTTGCTAGAATGTAATAAGGACGTTTTGGTTTAAAGTCACTTTATTCGCTGTTAATGTCTCATTAACTCTGTTCAAAAGCAATCACATACTTGTTTCCTTAATATTACTTATATTTGACAGAAAGCAGCTGCAGGATACTTCCTCAAGTCCACTCATGCTTATCATCACTGTTAGGACTATTAATTCACTGCAGTATACTTTAATGTACTATAACATTTAGAAATGGCATTTGAATGTGCGGTAATATTATTTTGCACAATTAACCTTTGGTTCCCTTCCATATAAGTGTGTTCTAAAGAAATAGCAGTTATGCTGTGTTATTTTCAAATTACATTGGATTTTGTGCCTTTTTCCTAATAGGTTGCCCTTTCCTTAGAGAGTAATAACATACATTGAATTGTAATAACACTTTATTGTATGTGCAAGAAAACACTATAAATCACAGAGATAAAAGGAGATGAACCCATTTCCCAGTCCTAGATCAGACAGTTCCTGACCAGACTCTTTAAAATCCAGTTCTAGATCCGTATGCTAGTTTTTCAAACAATAAAATGAGATAAAATAAAGAAGGAAATAATTCTCCTTTAAAACAATTTTTTTTTCTAAAAATCTAGATAATTACACCTTAAAATCTGTGCCAAAGATCAAATTGTTCAGTTCTGGGCCATCTTAACATGAAACTACATAGTTTCTTTCATTTCTCAAGAAAATGGGAACTAGAAGGCTTTGATATAGTATAATGCAGAGGATTATGTAATATTGCTATTTTGATAAATTTAATCTTGAGTTCTTTAATTCTTTTTATGCAACTGGTACCTTTCCAGAGACTTAGAGAATTACAAAACTACGGGATGATTCTAAAATAATAAAGAAACTTTTTCATGAGGATAGAGATGCGTCACTAGAACAGCAAGCTCCATTACAGAGTGATGGAGGCCAGCACTGAAAATATAAACATTTTTTCAGATGAGGAATATACATTATTAGCTTATTCAGGATATGATAGGTGAAATTCATTTACTAATATCACTAGTGAGGCATAGCAAGACTGAGTTGTTACACTCCCATGTAGCTGATCTCACAGATTCATCCTCCTGGTAGAGTGAATTGGATAAAACAGTTTACAAGATTTGTTTCATGATTTACTGCTTTACAGTTCTATTCTGTCAAAATGCACAAAACTCTTGATACAGGTAGGAATTTATTTTTTTTAACGTAGATTCTAATGGTTTCTTTGAAGACTCAGCATCTCACCAAGGAGAATCTTTCTCTAAGTCTCTACACCAAATGGCTATAATTTTACTCTTTTTTGCTAGCATATTTACAAATGTCAGTAACCTTGCTGACTGTATTATTATCTCAATTATAATAATGTATTTGAGATCAGACTTCAGGCCAGCTTATTTTTCCATTGTTTTATGCCACTGAAAGGAATGCATTTGGCTCAGTCAAATTATACTTTCTGTTGTTTCATTCATAACTTCAGCTGAAGACTGTCAGAGTTGTATGTGTGCATCTCATAGCAGAATTTGGCCCAAGGGTTTAGAGCTCCTAATATTTACAAAAGAGATTATGTACAGTTTGGTGACACAAATATATAGCTTTAATACTGCAAGGCTTTAAAAATTTATATTCATGACTAGATGCAGGATAACGGTGGAGGTGAAATGAGTAAAATCTTCATTTTCATGCTGCTTGTATTGAGGTAGGGTGATACGATTCAGCAAATTAGTCTCATCTGGGTACCTCACTGCATTGACTTTCATCCGAAGTCATGAAGGTTTTCACAAGAGCATACTCTTAATCCCCTCTGCTTCTTGCTAGGTTTTCTAATCTTGGACTATTATGTTCAATCACATGTGAACACATTTCTCTGGCATTTGAGCGGCACAAAATCTTTTGTGTGTGGTTTCAAACAAGCTTTAATGTGCCGCCAAGTTGTTAAGTTTATTCAGTATTTCCAAATGGGGAAAAATAAGTTCACAAAGTGGAGAAGAATTGTTCCAAGGACAGTGTTTCTAACAAAGAAAGAGGTTCAAAAACATCGGCAATGTTTTCCTCTCACCTATACCTGGGAGAACATTTGGATTTGCCTCAAGTAACCAAAAGAAGAATCTGGGCTAATTAATTCAACCATGATTAAGAAGTCTATCTAAGTGTTCGATTTTACACAGCACAGATGTGAAGTGCTGCACAAAGGCAAGGCTAAAACAAGTGCGTGGGATGGTCAATGTGGGAGGACACAGCCTGTCTGGAGGGATGGATGCTGGATGGCTGCCGAGACTCTTGCTCCTAGCAGGAAAACTACGGGCAGTTCAAATACCTGTTGATGCACTGACCAGCGGGCTGGAGCTCATGTGGCATCATCAATGCCTATTGCTTGCCCATTTGTATGTTTTCGACCCTCGGTGCTCATGAATAAAATCAACTCTGGATGGAAAGGCTTACCTTGATTGCCCATGGGGGACTTTGCACAGCAGCTCGCTTTGGTCCTGCAGATCATTTGCTCGCATGGGGACATGGCAACTTGGTGCACCACATGGCTCTGGGAGAGGGGGGTTGCTTCTGAGGTTCAAACACATAAGTGGGTCTTGGGAGACAGTGTTTCACAGTAGTGCAGGTGATGAGATGCAGCACAAGACAGCAGTGAGGAGAAATCCGAGCTCCTCTGGGCCTTCAGTATCTGCTCTCTGAAGTGGCATTATACACCACAAAGACACAGGAGTGCAATGAGGAAACAATGTCCTAACAGCTGGATAACGTGAATTCCACAACAATGCCATCCGTTCAACATAGCCACATTTTTTTTTTTCTGGGCTCATTCATGGAAAAGAGAAAAAATGAAAATAATTACACCCTTTCATTCCCTGAAACTCTTTTTGTGTGAGTTTGTGGTTTTGTTTTTGTTTTGTTCTGCTTTTTTTTTCCCAAGGTTCGTTAGAGTTACTTCTCTCTTCTATTTCCCTCCCCTCTAGTATCCCTTTTATCACCCGCTTTACCCACCTATCTCGCTTTTCACATTTCTGTTCCATTTTCATGCATCCCCTCTTCCCATGGCTTTGGCTATCACTTCTGAAGAGCCCGGAGCGTGTCCCTGGGGCCAGCTTCTTGAGCAGAGAGCTCCAGTGCTTCGGGAAGGTGACCTGCCCATAGTTCTAGGCTTGATTGAAAAATCGGTATATAACATAAACATGACAAGATTTGTGCTTTGCATCTCTACACGCACATTTTGGGACTTGAATCCTTGGTGGTAATGCAGCACAGAGGTTTGTGCATGCGCAGGGGGAAAGAGAGAATTTATCTTCAGATACATTAATCCACATAGAAGGAATAGACACACAACTTCTGCACCATTTACTGGGGAAAAAAAAAAAAAAGGAAAAAAAAGATGAGTTAGGCACAGAGAATAATCTGTGGACTGTGTTGCAACCATGGAACTGAGCTCTGTTGGCTTATTGGAAAGAGAGGAGGAGGAAAAAATAGAACTTGTTGTGGTATAGAAAAGTCTCTCATGCTGCTAATCAATTCGCTGGCCAAATTTGCTATTGTGATCTGATGGTTTAGCTCTGCCAACTGTTGTAATTATCTCTATTCCCGTTCTCCATTAGTGGCCTTTTCAGAGGATATGAGTTTTCACAGTGTCAGATTATGCCATGCAGTGAATACCACAGCATCAGTGCGTTGCAAACAGAATACAGCATAAATGCTTTACAAATATAGCCTCTTGCGACAGTAGGTGAAACGCAACAGTTATGTGCTTCTAGGCCTCAGGGTCACGCTTTCCTAATGGGTGATCTTTTCTCCCTTCACATCCTTTTCCTCACAGATTATGGTGTGGCAGTCCCATGCTGTCTCATTAGCTGTGGGAAAATTAGAGCATATGAAAAGATGAGGAGGCATTCAGAGTTCCACAGCTGACAGGTAGCACAAAAGTGCTGGAACAGCCAGGGGACTCTGGCCAACCATTCACTCTGCTTATAATTCCCCCAAACATCATTTCACAAGATGCCATTGCAGAGAAAGGCATCACACCAGCCCACACGCACACCCCAGCCTTTGCTAAGGTTCCCAGAAGTGCTGCCACACAGGAGCAATATTTTCAGACATCACCAAAACTTACAAAAGCCGCATGACAGAGCTATTGAAAGACCTGTTGTAGGTGAAAATGAGCAGGTGGTATAATGATCAAAGCCAAAATGAAATATCTGCTTTGACTGAAGGGATATTTGCTGTTTTCTCAGGAACTAATATATGGCTTAGGGACCTTTTAAGTGCACGTACACATGCCAAGCACAGTATTTAAGAAATGCAACGTCACATACAATATTTAAGAAATGAAACATAACATTAGAGAAAATGAGAAACACCACACTAAAAATTCAAAGCAACTTTTTTTTTTAAAAAAAAAAAAGAAACATAAAATTGAACAACCAGATGATTCCCAAGAGAATCTGATGATTAACTGGCTAAATCAGGACATCTGCAGGATGTAAGAATAATAGAAGGAAGCGGGAGTTTTGGCTACCACTTTTATAATTAGCAATTGTAATGATCTTAGCCGTGTCCTCCTGAAAGAACTTGAATATTCATGTTGAGGCACAGCATTATGTTTCAGTGCTTTTGGTAGCTGTAGCCACTTGCACAGAGTCAAGCACACACTCAAATCAGGAAGTCAAAATGAGTGCTCCAAATACTTTCTGTCGGAAATTGTAAGGAAAGCTGTTATTTGCATGCAGTAAGATGGGGAAGAGAAGCATAGCATCCAAGAGCTCCCTTGGCATTTTCAGTTTCCTAAATAATTGTCCTGCTTCTATGCCCTTTTTTTTTTTCATTCCAGTTTAAATTCAGATTTGACCCAAGCAAATGCAAAACATATCCAAATCTGTAAAGCTAGACTTCATAATATCAAACCAGACTGCAGCGAAAGGAACCCTAAGTAGCTGTTACTATCTATGGAAAGCCAGAAGTCCATCCATTCTTCCTGACTGGATGCCAAAATTTTATAACAACCCAGGATGAGCCTGTAGGTCATACAGGGTTATTTGCAGTCATACTTAATTAGCAGTTCACTGGCTTCTCTGACTGTTTCTCAGTTTTATCATCTTCACAAATAAGTCTGGCCAATTTCCTCTACCCTTTGTCTATGTTCATGCCACAGAGGAACAAAGATGGATGAGATGCATCATCTTTGCCCAGAATCATGTAGACCAGAAACAGTAGAAAGAGGGTGCTTGATGGTACATCCAGCACCCCCAAAAGGTTGCATTTGGCCAGGTAAATCGGAGTGATCTGAGGAGAAATTACTTCCTTCGCTCTCCTTAGTTGCTGGAAGAAGAAAGTTTAAATAGGCTCACACCAACCCGAGTGTGTGCACTTGCGTGCTTTGACTGTGGAAACCAGGCAAAACATGCAAACTCCAGTTAATGACTGGTATGCACTAACAAACATCATTATGCTTGCAAATTGCTCTCAGGCAACTAAACTGTTTATTTCTATTTAAGGCAAGAAGGAATTCACTAGCAGAGCACTGAAAAGCAATGATCCAGGCATACCCTGCATCCAGAGGAGCTGGCTGGCAGCTGCAGTGTGGTATCTAGGGCAGAATCAGCTCGGCAGGGTTATGCCTAGACAGTGTTACAAGCACCTAACAGGCTGGTCAGGTCAGATCTAGGCTTCCTATCAGTCAGGGATCAGACTGATTTAATATCCTGTGCTCAAGTAACGCAGTGGCTATCCACAGAAAGACTCTTATTATCATCAAAGTCCTACACTGACAATCAGTATTTACTCTTTCCCCTGCTTAATGAAAAACTGTGCAGGTGTATAACTCCTCCTGGGATCCCATTTATCAGCTTGTCTATGCTTTTGTTGGTTCCTTGTGCATGAACTTCTGCATGCTTCAGGTAGCACCATGCCCTCTGAAGTGCATTTGAGGGAGACAGGACAGCTTTTAAACACAGAGGGTACCTCCATGGATGCATGTTTCCATGGATGCATGATTCTCTCCCAAGCATCTATGTGCCAGAATGAAAGTGGCACTGCTGCTTTCCCCTTCAGAGGCTGATGTTCCCTTCACAAACAATCTGAGTCGTGACACAGCTGCCTGCAGCCATGCTCTGTACTTTGGATAGCCACTACACTAATTTAACTGCTCCTCACCACTTCAGTTCTTAATCTAGGGTTCGTTTGCATCACTGTCAAGATGCTTCTCAAGTTCCATCAGTGTGAAGTTCAAGTGCCTAAAGGTCCCATTCTTACCCTGGGCTGGCCTCCAAATCTTTCAGGTGCTGAGAAATTTTTAATGCTGGTGCACAACACATCTTTTCAAGATTCCTCTATCCAGATCAAGGGAGCACTTCAGAAGCACAAACAATTACCACAGATGGCCTTCCTCTGTCATTTGTGCATCAGTATCCTAAACTGGGTTCAGTTAGAAGAGATTTAAATTGATCTATATAGCCAAATAGGTATGAAGTGAAGAAAGCTTCCTATGTGTCAAAAAAGGTAATACAAAGCTGACAGAGGCATACCCAGCAAGTCTGAAAAACGAATGTTTTACAGAAGACCTTCATGTCACAAGCTACTGCGGACCATTTTCACGGCAGGATCATATGTACCCTTTTGGACACTGGTGTGTGCACTCACATGCATGGAGCCCAGCAAATGCTAAGGTGCCTTGCCAGGCAGGGCAAAGAGTCCTACCTTGGTTGCTTGACCTTCTGCATCAACACTGTTGAATTTTGGCCACAACTTTTACAGACAATGACTCAAGTGAGCAACTGTTCATGCTGCAAGTTAAGGCCGAGACTCCAAAATTTACTTTTTAAAGTTCAAACACATTCGTGGATAGGAAATGTATGTAAAACAGGGGAATGTCAGAGATAGAAACTGTATGAAAATCCTTTTTCCCAGCATATTAAAATCAGAAGTTTATTTTTGCTCGTATTTGCAGATCCATATTTTTCATTTTTTGTTTGTTGAAGGCTTACCTTTAATTCTACAGTAAATAGAGTTTAGTTTAGTGTTTAGGTCCAACTTGTACTTTTTGGACTGCATTCATCTACACAGATTTGCAAACAGCAGCAGTTGGACTCCTGAATACTGATATGCTGATACTGGAAGAGCTAGCTCGGGGACTGCATTGCCAGCTCCTGTAATACATGAAAGTCAATGAGTAAACAAATTAGCAAGAAGCGGTTTTGTATTTCTGGGCTGTTTTTTGTTTTTTTTTTTCTTTTTTTTTCCCCCACTGTAATAATATTTGTGCAGAGGAGGAAATAATCCAGAATTGGCAGGAATGGTAAAAGGCTATGAAATATCCTACTTGCCCTTAGATGGACTAATCATGGCCTGTAAAGCCCAGCTGAACATCAGTCACAATGCTCAGGGAGGCCCCATGTCCTCAGACAGCTGCTGGCTTGGAGGTCACTGTGAAGGAAAAGGAGGAGCATCCTGTCTGCACACATTTCCCCAGAAGAAAAGCTTTGCTGGCGAAGCCAGGAAAGATGCTTTTCAGTGATAGCTCCAGTGGTTATTGTTTCATACAATATGGACAGGGTTTTGGAAGGCAATATCTAGGTAGAAAGGTATTGTCTTATAGCAAAAGATAATGAATGGATCTGAGCTGATAACTGCCTTTGCCTTTGTGTAGGAAGATGAAATAATTCCCAGAGTATGCTGCCCAATAACATCTTTCTGCATTGAATATTTGTGAGCGGATTGTGTTAAAAAGCTTGTGGCAAACCGCCACCAGTCTCTTGGATTACTTCATTCGGGAATAGCGGGGTTGTTCACAATTCTACACATGTAAAGATGCAGCAAGCGAAGACTGTTGTTTGAAAGGTCTCTCTCCAAATAATAGGGTACTACATGTTTTCAGTGTAGGATTTTGTTGCTGGCCTGGTTTGTCTCTGTCTGCTCTCCTCTTAGCTTAAATATTAGGAGGCAGACAAAGCAAGAGAAATGACATCAAAGACAGATTTCTGTAACTGTTATGATACTGATTCATGAAAAATTCTGATATCATACAGCTCATGGCTATACACAAAGACAAGGGAGACATGAGCATTTGATCTGAATTTCAACAGAGGGCTACTATTACACATAAGCATGGATAATGTAACAAAAGCCAAAAAATATAACGACATTCCTACACTTGGGCATGGCACATGGCTCCTAGAAGGGTATGAGGTGAGACAAAGGATACCAAAACTCCTTAACCCACTTAGGGCTCATGATGGGGAAAAAATCACAGGAAAGCTGATCCAACAGAGCCAAGTTTCAGCCTCCTTTCTTGGAGCTCAGGGTCTATCAGCCAGCCTATCTACTGCTGCAGGATGGCTCTTGGCTTGTGCTGAATGTAGCCATGCCAGGTGGTGTACCACATCTCCCAAAGTATCACGCACCTGGCCAACAACAGGGGATTTTTGCTTAGATGGCTGTTTTAAAAAACATGATCTGAACTGTCTTTAAACCGCTTGTTGTCAGATGGATGCATTTCCCCTTACACTGAACAGCTCCTTGTACATGTAGCATCTTTCTCTGTGTGCCATCTCACCTCTTCCTGTGCTTGCTGGCATTCTGACCTCTTTCAGATGCAGCTTTCCTGCAGCCCTCACTATGCTGCCCGTCCGCTACACCTGCTTTGGCAGCGCAGCCAACCTGGGGAGGCACATGGCTTTCCCGATCGCCCGCAGCAGCCTGGCAGCCCTTCCCTGGTCTTGCTAACAGTGCTGCTCCCATCGCCTCCTTTTCTCCCGGAGGACTTTGCTGGATTGTGCATTCCCTGAGGTGATGAGCATGGGCTGGCTCCACTCCAGCCCTCCCATTGCAGCAGGCAAACAGACAGGTGCTCCCCAGGACCTCCAGCAGTGCACCCCTCCTTTCGTTGCTGCGTCCTGTCACGAGTTTACGTCGTTATATACTGTCTATTACTGCATATTGATGGCCTCACCTGCATGACCAAGCTGCTCGAAGACCTTCAAGGCATCCTCTGCTTTCTCTTCTCTGACTGAAGAAACCAGCCAAACCAACCCCAGGAGTGCTATAGCCTATGGGACCTTTCCTTTGCTCCTTTTTTTGTACTGGCCTTTCCGTTTCTCTCCCAGGAGAGGAATTGAGCAGCACTGACTCACCTGAGGATCAACCTTTTGTCCCACTGAATGGGAATATTTTGTAAAATCACCTTCTGTAGAAAAAGACTAGCTTTTCTTACTGATGACCACTCTCGTACATAGTGCTGCTTCCTTGTAATGTTTTGATAAAGGGTATTTTAGCCCTGCGAAGGCTCTTTCACTGGAGCAGAAATACCAATAAGGCATCGCTGTGGGTAATGGTCATAGTAATGTAGGTCAGTGGGTGAAGCAAGAACACTCATGGATAATTTAACTCCCTATATGGACACACTTTGGCCAGCAAGTGAAAGGGTACTTTAAATAAGGAGAGCCCATTGACTCCAAGGTAGCCTTCTGCATGGATAAGCAGAAGATTGACATGCCAGGATCAAAGCACAATTTTTTACTCCTCGAATTGGCACAATTTAACAGAGAGAGAATGCGAAGGGAAAGCACCATTCTGGGTTGCCTGGCAGTAACTTATCTAAGAGCTCAGCTGGGAGAATATTTCAGAGTAAATACTTTTTTTTTTAAATGCATTTGCCTCTTATTCCAATTGAAAATCATCTATAAACATGTTTTTACAAGTCTGTTTGTCATTCAGAATGATTTACTGTGAGTGAAACTCAAACTGAGGCCCATTCACAGGCAGATCATTGCAGGCTTTCAAAAAAAGAAATTCAGTCTGATCCAATTTAATACATAGATCACATGGCATGTCTTCTTGCCTCAATTGGATAATTCTTTGATTCAGTTTTTTGATGTGAATATCAATTATTCATTTGAATTTTAACATTCTAGTAGTACTTGGTGCTACCATAATAGTATATGCTGCTTTAGCAAATATTTATGTACAGATATTACTTGTCAGAGAATTTATGGTGTGAAAATTAAAAACAAGGAAATGTACAGTTCCTTTCAAAATACAGATGAATATTCATAAAAGCATTACAGTGTTTGACTGTCTCTGATGTTCAGTGTTGTTCATTCATCCAAAGTTGGAAAGATATAAGCTGAGACACGATACTTCAAGAGAGCAGTTAATTGAGGAACGGGGGAGATTAAGTTATGAGTTTTAAGATGACTGTAAAACTCCTGGACATTTTGGGGCCACAAACCTTTATCAAAGAGGGGAAAAAATTCTGCTGGGTGTAATGTAGGCACAGTGTAGAAAACTAGCTCAGAAAATAGGATGTTCAAATTACTGCGAGAGCCCTGGTCTGATTGTACCTTGCCAACAGGAGTATATGGATCATACTGAGATAACAGAAATTTTAGTGAGCTTAATTTTTCAACTTTAAGGGCCCACTTCTAAGGTGACAACATGGAGAAGTCTACATTGGAGTCTGATACAACAATGGGGGGCCAAATTCTTTATAGGACAAAAAAATAAAACCAAATCACAGGGAGGAAAGGGTATGTCCAAATCTCTCAGTACGCTGCTTTCACAAGAAGTGACTAAGTTGACTAACCAGGAGTGCACCTCTAATGGCAAAACTGCTGGAGAATGTGTTGACTTTAATGCCTTGAAGTATTTGAGTCTTTTCTTGCTGCTCCTTTTTGTTTTGTTCTGCTTTGTTTTCTTCTGCCTAGCATACAGGTTTGGATCAGTCTCCCAAATACAAGAGGGTTAAGTGCATCCCACAGAAAAACTCGAGAGGTTTGACAAAGCCAAAAATGCAATAAGGCTTTGCCAGTGGTTGCACTCTGAAATTGTCAGCATTTTGAGCCTCAAGTGGTAAAGGTGAAATAACCATGTAATTATACACTTGGCTAAACCTCTTTGAAACCAGAAGGTACAGGAATGTTTAATCACGATTCTCCACTTCAATATAGTTGCAAGAAAACAAGTGAGTGGCTCTGATTTCTGGGGAAGTGGTCACCACAGCAGCTTCACCTCCACACCCCAAAGATGGAGCACAGGCACCCAGGAGCATAGCTGCCTCACCCCTTCTTGTTCTGCCAGAAATTTTCTGTATCTACAGGAGAAACTGCTGCAAGGACAGAGACTCTGAAAAAAAGGGAGGAAGCAAATAACAGAGTAACCAAGAAGAAACCATCAGGTACAGAAGGATGGGCAGAACAGCTTCAGAGAAAAAGCCCAGAGAGCTTTTGGGCTGGGTGCTAATTCAAAGAGATTCTTTGCTCACTAATCTGTGCCTTTTTTTGTAGTCATTGTTGTTTGATTCCCACTGTAATCAGAGAAAGTAAATTAGAATGCATAACAGATAACTAGTTTTGGCATGAAGTTTGCTTCCTACCAGACAGCACTTCAGCTAACTCTATGGATCAGCATGCAAGTTAACCTCTTTGGAACCTGAAGGAAATGCAACTAACTGTCCTCCACAAAAGTGAGCCATAAGAAGCCATTAATCACCCTTATGTGATATGACAGGTGATATGAAAATTTCCAGATGGTGATTTGGACCTCTTCCTGCCCTGAATTTAAGATGAAGCTGCCCCAGGCCTCTGCTTCACTCAGCTTTTCATCAGCTGACATTTTGAAAGTTGCTTTTTCACCACAGAGTTAAATTTGTAATAAACCAGTTGTTCTTCAGGAGATAAGACATATTAAAAACAAAAATAAGGAACTTCTGGGCTCCAAAGGTGTAGCAATTAATTTGAACCTGTGGATTTGGACCTGTATCTCTCCTCTACCCTTTCCCTAAAAGATTAAAGAGCGTGAGTCTTAGGTTCTAGCTTGGGCTCATCTCTATTTAAGTCTGAGGGTGCAGGGAAGGCTGGCCCTTCATCTCTTCACACAATAAACACTGGATGAAGTTCATACTGCAAGTGTTGGCAGTAGAATCTCTCGCTCACCAGCAAAAAGAGATTAAAAGTGTCTCTTGGCACATCCCATCAGGGGACTTCTTTTATTCCCTGAATCAACAGAAGCTTTGGATCAACAAAAAGAACCAAAGCAGGTGTCTCTTTTACCTCATGCCAATCTATCCTTCTCTCCATCTTCAGAAAATTGTTCTTTAGCTCTCTCAAGGATACTCAGCACTTGCGTAACCATTCGTTTCTGCTTTATCTTGACAGTACAAACCAGAATAAGAATAACTCTGGGATGCAGAAGGACTCAAAATCACCTATGCTTTTATTATTATTATCATCGTATACATGATATATTGTATTGAAAAATACCCATGCTATATCCTATTATCAGATACGAAGCAGTACTCCTCTTCAAGGTTATGTTTAGTGTCTCTTAAATGAGTCTTTTAATCAGAAATTTCTGGCTGTCCAGAAAGAAGTACCTCTTACGTGGAGATTCTCTTATCTTTATAAAAGGCCTTTCTCGAGTCATAGTTTCCCACGCAGTCTAAGACTTTGAAAGAGCGGCTTAACCTTCTGCCACTTCCCCCAGTCACTCATTTACACTTGTTACACTTTCAAGCCTATGTTGGTAGGGCTATTTAGGGGTTTTGCACTGAACTAGATAAGGGAGCTAGGGAGCACATGACAGAAAAGTGCTGATTTTCAGTGGCAGTGATAACTGTTCAGGTTGTACATGGAATTATGGCTACAGGACATGTTTTGTTGGGCTGACATAAAGGTAAAATTGTAGCTTGCTCCTGCCGTGCTCAGGTCTCAGCTGATAAGGAATAAACACTGCTCCAATGCTCTACAGTGCTTTCACAAAAACATTACCCTGTTGAAAGACAGGATTTGGGATCTGTCCTGCTATGGAGTAGCAGTAGTAGTTATTCTGTTGAGTATTTTTTTGTTTGTTTGTTTGTTTTGTGAAGCAGAGCAGCAATTTCCTACCCTGCTCCCTCAACGGAGATGCTTTCGAAGCAGCAAAGAGCTGTCTGTTCTCCCAGATTTGTGCTATCCCCTCTTCTTGTGTTTCCCTTTCACTTACGTGTTTTTCTTCCCCAACCTGCCATAACCTACTTCCACAGTTCTGCAACAGCTTAAGAAAGAATGTTCTCCCTCCCACTCCTTCCTCCTGCCTAGTTCACCAACCTGTGGCTGGAATCTCAAATTCTCAAGCACTAAAAGAGGAGAAGCTTCTTTTCTCAGTTAAATTAACACCAATCTGCTCTTGTTAGCTTGCTCTTCTCCTGAGAGCAGCCATACAACCTCTTCATTTCGTTTCCCCTTCTCTTGCTGCTTAAGAAGTAGCACATCCTCACACCAGAGACACTTCCGTGAATCAATTTGCAGTGACCAGCTTAAATCTTGCCTTTGCCACTCTGGCTTCTTTCATTTGGAGCTGAACAGTGAAGAAATAGCTGCCCTGTGTAAAGGAAACCTGACAAGGGATGGAGGTGAAGTGCTCGTATTGGCACACCGTGCTTGCTCCTCGAATCAGCTCCCATGGCCTCAGTGGGAGCACCATCAGGCCTGCTAAGCACGTCTAAAAGATTACTCTTTTGTACAATCCTTCCAGCTTTCCTAGTATACATTGGACATTTGGGCATTTGTGTAGAAAAGCAGTCTGGTATCTTCCCTCAGGATCAGTTTTATGCCAGCAATCCTTGCCAAACTTGACACAAGCAATGGGTGAAATCCTGGCCCAGCTAAAGTCAATAGCAAAGCTCTCATGAGAGCCAGAGTCCAGACTATACTGTCAGCTTCTTTCCACAAGAACCAGCCTTCTCATGCCTATTTGTCTGGGGGGTTCTCTGTCAAAAGAAGTATTCCTTCCTTGTAAAGGAGAAAGGGCTGGAAGGCAAGCAAAACAAGCCTAGTGTGGAGGGGATCTTTAACGTGACTTTAGGGCTTTTAAAGGTGGTGTTTCTTTCTCTTTGAAAGGTGTGTTATAAATGTAGCTTCCAGTTGCAAAGCTCCCCCAGGTATCCTCATCACCCCTAGAATGACAAAACGCACTGTAAGAAGCAATGTATATATTTTCTCCCTTTGCCTTTTCTTCAGTATCTCTGTGAGAGGAAATAACCTTAAACAAACTCAGAAACTCAGTCTGTTCTGAAAGTCACACCTGGAGGGGAGGAGCTATCAACCCTCCTAAGTGATTTTTTTTAAAAAAAAAAAAGCTCTTTTTTCTTCTTCTTCTTTTTTTTTTTTTTTTTTTTGGTAACTGTAGCCTTCATGGATAAACCATGGATAAACCTGATCGACCTCACTGTCAAGCTCCTGCATCAGCAGCTATCCAATTACTCACTAAATGTCTGTGAATCATTTGGTGTGCTAGAGATGACTTGCAGTAGGTTGCAGACTCCAAGTTAGTACATCTTGCTGGAGAAATCAAAGTCTTTGTTGCCATAGTTCTGTTGACTCTTTTTCATCACAGTGTATCGTCATTTCACTACACCCCAAAGATGCAAGTAAAATACAAACTAACATCTTCTAAGGTTTTACTATCTTTCTGGCTCTGAAATATCCCGAAGACAGGAGGAGAGGAATCTAAATATTGTCATGATAGCATTTTCAGGAGAGAAACTACGAAGGTTTTGAAAACAAAGAAAGATCGATGCTGTTAGTAACATTGATCTCCTTTAGCTGCAGTTTTGGGTGAACTGAAGACACTGTTTGTCCTATGGCTGGACAATCCTCTAAATTCCCAGAGAAGCTAATTGGTAGCATGAGATTTTCATGCCAAATCCTCACTCTCCAGTTGGAATAAATAGCAGTAGCTATTTCCTTGTTCTTTGTCTAGGCTATGAAATCATATACAAAAAACTTACATACTCTGCATTTGCAGTAATTTAAACTTTTGGGGCTGCTGGTTTTGTTTGAAAACTGTAATCAGAAATATACCTGCTATCAAAAGCAGAATATTCCCCTCTCTGTCCAGCAGATTAGTTTACTGCAAGAAAACTACATACACAAGCAAATCTCCCAGACATGTCAGACTTCTAACAGAGCTATGAATTCTCTTAACAGTCAGAGGTACAACATTAATAACCACTACCATAAAAACTGCAAAATAATAATAAAAATATATATATTTATAGAGGCAACACAGGAGATGCAATAGTAAAAGAGCCTCCCTTTGGATCATCAATTCACGAGCTCTGTGATCCTGAAAAACGGGCACACTTCCAAATGATAAAATAAAACACATCATCTATTCAAAATCACTAACTTTCCTCTTGCGTTCCTTAAAGGTGAATTGTAGCAAATGTATAAATTTTAGTGTGCTATAACTTGTGTGTCTTTTACTACCATAGGAAGTGAATTTCACAGTATTTATTGGAAATCATTATCTTCCTGTGCTTTTAAAAGTTTAATTTAAAATTTGTCACAGCAGCAGAAGAGCTGCTGCAGCCTAACACTGGTGATACAGTGATACTCTCTTGAAGAACTCCATAGGAAGATCTGCCATGATCCACCAACAAGAGCATCTGTAATGATATTTGTTTACAAAAAATCAGTAGAGATTCCAGAACAAAATAATGAAATATTTGTGTCTGAAAAGGACTCATGGACAAGGATTATGAGCAATAACAGAAGAGCATTAACTGATCTGAGAAGCAGCATCAAAAAAATCAAGCTTCCACAGAAGTAAAATACTCAGTCCTATTTCCAGTCCTCATTGGTTAATTCATTCTCTAATTATTTTTAATAATTTCGTTTGGGACTCTGAGAGCAGATGTAACCACTTGCTCAATTACAGAGTGTTTCACACCTGCTCTACCCAGACTGAAGAGGCAAGCAGGTGAAAGTCAAGCTTCTGTCTATTCTAATCAAGGCATTTTTGACAGAACAAGCATTTTTATTGTTTGAAAACACTCTTGCAGGCAAAGCTGTGTCATCACATTAAGTAACACATATGTAACTCAATACATGGAAACCAAGCACCTGCTGTTAAAACTGTGTTGAACACCTAAGGGTCATAATTTTAAAGTATTTATAAGCTTAGGATACGATTGATAAAATAAACTATTACTCAAAGAGGGATGTTGTCAAATGCACATGAAAAACGTGTCTGCATTTTTGGGTATGCACACGTGTTTATCTGTTTCATTGTAGGTGGACAGGCAAATATCAAGTATTCCTATCTGACAATCACTAACCAATTGATTTTTGACAGGTGGTGTGGTAGAAATCCTTGTTGTTAAGTTGAATCTTGTTTTCATTCCAACCTGAGAAGTGGTGAGGTTTTTCTCTTTTGACTTCTTTTATGTGATCCCATGCTGATTCGAGTAAATAGAATTTCACCATGAGTTTCATGAAGTCCTTAATATCATCTCAGGGGCTGTCTGACAAGTGATATTCCACTATTTGCTTCTTGCAATCTACATCTGTTTATAGTTTAAGTTCACCCAGTAATTGATTATTACTTCATACAGGCTCACTGAAAAGTGCTAGATTCAGACACTATTGCGTTTGCACTGCCTTCAGATCAGGGTTTAGGATTGTGGACCTCTGACCTAACTGCAAATAATATTAAGGAAAAGCCAAAAAAAGTAATACTATTAAACACAGGGAAACTTCAAAAACAGCAACATATGGTACATAGGTAACTATTAACTACCTACCAAGAAATCCTTGGTCTGTCTCCATAAATCCTTAATCCAGAGATACCCCCATGGGAGAGCTCCTAAATAACCTTTTAATAACAATCACACAGTAAAGAATGGGCTCCACTGTCTCTAATCTATTTGAAGCCTTCTTCAGTGTTTGCGTCTAAACCAGCAGAAGCAGTAAGATGTGGTGCCAAAATGTATGCACAGCTGTTTAGTCTCTTAAAATCTTTGAGCACTAATACCATCACAATTAGCAAATGCTGTCATTCAGTCTGAGATCCAGGCAGGTAAGAGTTAATGTGATAAGATTTAGAGATTTAGACAGCTAAACTGTACATTCATATCAAATGCATAAGGATCTCATCTTTTGACCATCTGCAAGAACGTGTAAAAGGGAAGCTAGATCTGCCATGATTTTGTAGTTTATGTTTTAAGGAGGTAGACAAGAATTAGGCAGCTAACAGAGGAAATGAAAGATTATTTATCATTTGATGTTTTAGAAACTATCCCTTAACAACCTGTAAACATGTCAAACACAGAAAACTCTTCATTTGCCATTTACTTGCTGTGCTCTTGTGAGGAATCCAACTCAGCAGGGACTTAAGCCTGACACCCTCAGATCCCCCAAGTATCGGTTCCCTCTACTATCACAAAAAAGGAGCTCAGTCAGCTAACAGTGGTAGAAAGCATTGTCATTTTTCAAACATCAGGCCACAAGAAGGAACAGATCATAACAACCTCCCACAGTTTATAACTAGAACAGCGAAAGCATGAAGCCCTGTGTGTGCTTCACGCAGTTTATTTCTTCAGGGCTCCAGCAGCTGTTTCCTTCCTTTGGTTTATTTTACATTAACACTACAATTTCGTGAGCAAGTGCTCATCTGTAAAGATAAGGGTAGCACAGGTCCTTGTTTTGGACATGGAAAGTGTTGAGAAACAGCAATAGCAGCTGCAGATTCTGTAACAGGTATCAAATCTACTTCACTATGGAAAAATATTCTTTCCTTTAATTGTGTGTGATGGTACATGTAAGTGTCCCAAGAATTTCACCAAAACTTAAAGTGCTTAAAGCTCTATATGGAGGTATGTTTGCACAGGGGTTTTGTGTATTGTAGGAAGGTTATAGAGGTAGCACACAAAGGCATTTTGCAAATGGGTTCAAAAGAGCAAAGTGATTTCACTGCCTGAATGTTTCTTTCCATGTATGTATCTTAATTGTACTTCAGCTTTCCTCTGAAATAAATAATCTGTTTATTTCAGGCAAAAATTAGAAATTCTTCAAGAAGGATAAAAGATAAAACAATTCATTTCTTAAAACTACACTTTCACTTCTAGAAATGTGGTAGGCTGAAAGCAGCTGTCTTCTGCCTTGCTTTGCGTAAAGGTGCTTGTCCCATCCTTTGAGCGATGTAAACTGGCTTTTAGTCAGACTTCCACAGAGAAGCATACAGGAGAGCATGGAGACATTTTCAGAAGCAAAGATGGTTGCAGGATTTTCAGCCTGACAAATTACGTGGGAAATTATGTTTCTGCTGTGGCTGCCAGCTTTGCCTCGTACCATTCCTGACTGCGAACCCAAAAAGTGACATGACTGATCTCCACAGCTTGTGAAAATGCAGGTACATTCGGTGTGAGTCACCTGAATTGATGGCTCAAGTGTTCCCAGCTGCTCAGCTGCTTAGTATGCCATTAGGCAGCTTATTACCCCAGCAGGCCCACCTGGAGAGCCCACCTGCAGGCATTTCTGTAGGCTGCTCCTCAGGTCTCTTGTCAAATGGGATGGGGATGCACTGGCCTTCCAGCCCCTCTGGAGACCCCTGCCTTAAAATGGGGGGTGGACTCAGCCAATAATTCACATTCAGGGAAACGGAGGGAATACAGGCAGCTAGAAAAAAAAAAAAAAAAAAAAAAAAAAAAAAAAAAAATCAATAAAAAAAAATAAAAATAAAAAAAAAAAAAAAAAAAAAAAAAAGGCGCTTGTTGTTTTGCTTTAATGAGAGAACACTGAAAATCTGCCAGCTTGAGCCTAGCAGTGCTGCTGTCTAGTCTTCTGCATCTGTTGGCTAACTAAACATCGTGCTCCAAATGGGAAATGAGAGCTGGCAAAGCAACTGTCTACCTGAGGTTACTCGGTATGTTTCCCAGTGGGTGGCTCTGGGTCATGTATCCTATTTGCCCTGTGTTTATTTTGGGCTGTAGAGAGAATGGAACTCAGAATTTGTTGTTTGAATCTAGGGATCTGCCAAATGCTGAAGAAGAGAATCAGACCCACAGAACAATTCTGGAAAAAACATAATATATGAGGCACTAACTAGAACCTCAGTCTGAGCAGCAAAAGAATAGAGTAAAAAAGGTTACCAAATCCTATTATATCTTTTTTCCCTTCCTCCCCCAAAATGTGAATAATCCATTTCAAAGGTCATCTGCCATGGAAATCAGATAGCAGGCCTCTGAGGGCTGGCTTGGGAGGCTACTGGGGCTATGATGATCATTAATTATCTACATTTGGAGCTTACTAGAGTAAGACTGCTCTGACATAAGCATGATGCCATGCAGCAGCTAACATTTTTCAGTGCTTGGCTCTTGAATAATTTTCTCCATGCTTTCCAACATATTGATTCAATTTTGGCTTTGGTCTTATTCACTTCAATGTATGCATAAATACTGCTGTTGAGCTTGGACTCTAAAGAGTTTTACTCAATTACACGGTATTTTTAACCAAATTATTAAATTCCTTCCCAAAAGTTTACATGGTGTTACACTGTCTTGTGGGTGGCTATGGTGGAAAGTTTGCTCAGGGCTTGAAAATAAATTTCTAACACAACACAACCTACAGTGTTCAGTCTATAGTTTTTGTAGCTATATGTTGATCTGTCTTTAAGATGAAAAACCTAGCAGAGAACTACAGTTTATTCTAGGTTAGCATTACAAGGAGAATTATCATAAAATGGGATAACAGAGCAGTTGTTTACTTAAAGCAATTTCACAAGTAAGCTAAAAATAATTGCATTTAATTATATTAAACAGTGCCATGAACTAGCTTTCATGACAGTTAGTTGTAAATACCATAATAGATTTTCTGTGAGCTTAGCAGTCTACATATCCTAGAAATAAAAGCAGAAGGTTTTGTAGTTTACTCTCACACAATTGTGTTTAACTCATTTGCAGCCTTGTACCTAATTGAATAACCCAAAGCAAGTACACCAATAAATAACGTTGTCTCCCTCTCTGTTCTGCTGGAAAAGGACCAACATATATGTACGGATATATACAGGTATATGTGCAGGACTGATTTCTGTTGAAACTCTTCTCGTGCAGACTGTTACAAAACCTGAGTAGCCCTGTACAAAACGAAGAATTTAACGTTACTTACTTGTCCTTCAGAGCACTGGATAAACGTATTAAACTGGACTTCAGCCTCCCCCTAATAGTATTCGTGTTGCTAGGAAACAGTTATCAGGACCCCATAAGCCTTGTCTTTGGGACTGCTTTTATATGTTACCCAGAGCCCCTGCTCTGACATCCTTGAAATTGTGTTTCCATTTTTCATTGTCTTTCTGGCTATTTTTCTCCATTTGTTTTTGCTTACAAAATCCAATTTTGCAAATGAGCAGGTATGTATCATGTAACTAACCAGCTGTGGAAAATGGAGCTCTCCTTCAAAACGTATCCTCTTGGTATACACCAAAGGTATTCCTGGAATAGCTTGTCACCCTCACCATGTGTCCTGAGATACGTACTAGATGGAACTACTCTCAGAAGATTGCTACCTTCTACGTATTTACTGAAACATCCGTATTTCTGTGTAAAATACAATGCTTTCTTTCCCTTTGCTGGTGAGGTATTTATTGCACCCACCTACTGCAAGATTATGCTTAATTGGAAACTTTGTTGTTTCAATTGATGCTCTTTTAGATTATTTCACTCTGCATACAAGACTTACTGTGCCACTAGAAGAAAGGGCACTAGGTCCTCCTGCTTATCAAGCTTATAAATAGATTGCAGTTTATCTTTTAAAAAACCCTAGCAAAGCCAAAATGATAATTATAGCTATATAATTATTAAAATGTGTTCCTAGCTGAGCTTGTTATCACCTCTCAAGAATCAATGGAGGAATAGATGCCGTGGATTTGATGACAGGGTTGTTATAGTGGTTCTTGTTTTACAAAGCACGAGCAAGGAGGTGGTGAAAAGGTCATAGAAGGTGGCAAAAAGGGTGAATTCAGCATTCTGCTATAGAAGGCACTCTTCAGTATCCGCCAAGGAAGTTTCTAAAAGTCCAGTCTGAGATATAAAAAAAGCCCAAAGCTTCTAGACTTACCCTATTTAACCTTTACATATCCCTTATTCAACACAATCTCCAGATATCCATTGCCAAGACACTTTTCCCTCAGTGTATCAAGCTTCTGACCCTGCAGTTGTTTTAAGTCAATCACAACAACATGTCCTGCTGTACCATGTTATAAATAAAGGTAACTTGCTCATCGAATGCCAAACACCTACCAGGACTATACAGCTTGATCCTGCAATTCTCGAACAGGCAAGACTGCCACTGAGCTAAGACTATATTTATACTACTGATGGCCTCAGCTCCATTTTATTCATAGTGGTATAAATCAGGATGCAACCAAATTAAATAATGGGTTGAGACAGAAAATCAAGTGTGAGGGGAGAGCCAAAGGACAAGTTCCTGCGTGCAGTAATCCTTTGGACTTCAGTGCAATCCCCAAAATCTTGCTCAGCAGACACTTTGTCCCCCCAGCTACCTGAAACCACTGGGAACCTTGCCTCTGTGGGAGCTGTAACTTCGATGCTACTGAAAGTAATTTCCGAATCATTTTCAGTGCTCATTTCTTACGCTGCCCTCTTACAGAGTTGGGTTGCTATAGCCAGGCTGTAAGCTCTTCCTTCTGCTTCTTGCATACTGTAGCAACAGAAAAGGCTCTCTCCTTGTCCCATCACTTTGCTTTTCCAAGTGGAAATTCAGCTGCAAAAAAAGGAGAAGAAAAAAGTTGCAGTTGGAAACAGCTTGCTAAGAGATTGTGCTGCAGGAATTATCCCATTGTCTTGAAAGTAGGATCCTGATTTTCCCTTCCCTGGTAATGAGACTCAGATTCACATTATCCAGGAGCTGAAATGCCTGATTTATATTACTAATAAGTGACATAAAATTTGTGTTGCTGCCAATGCAGGCTACTTAGAATGCAGGATGTGAACCAATACACATATACTGTAGATCACAGTAAGTCCAGAAAAGAGACAACAGTATAAAACAAATCCAGCCTATATAGCACAGTCTTGTAATGAAAATCCCAGTATTGGTGATAATTACCCCTCAGTGAATTCAGAAATTGTCCAGCGAATCTCTAGCAGCAAAAAACACAGACATTCTCCTTGAATTTTACATCCAAATCAAAGCACTCACTGAAAGCCCTGATCTCAGAAAAACAAATTGTTCCAGGTTTAAGGCTGCCTTTGGGTGAGGTCATCAATAGGACAATATATTTATAGGCCAAATCAAATACAGGCTTATCCAAATTCTTGTTTTACTGTGGAAGAGCTGATCACAACTTCGTCACTTGAATTTGCTTGGCTGTCATTCATTAAAATATGAGTACCAGGTATTTCATTTTGGGCCCAGTGACAAGGCTAAATAGTGCTACAGTAAAGAAGTATAAAAGATATGCTCCAGCTGTCCCCTACAGCTTCTCCATCCTAAATATATCTCTTCAGTAGTTTGGCTGGCTTAGTTTCCAGGAAGACTAGCAAAGGTTTCACTTTACATACGGCTAGCAAACTGAACAGGCAATAAATAGTGCATGGTTTCTGTGGAAAGGTTTTTCCTCACAACACGGAGCACAGGACTTAAGAAGTGTCTTTTCTGTCCCTCTGTGTTTTGTTAAAAAGAACTTCTGAAAAAGCATAATCCAGAATATAGTTCTTTTCTGTGTCTGCATTGTCCTCTTTTAAAAACCTCAGTAATTCTGTCCTTTTTCAACATAACTACAAAAACTTGGAAACAGTTAGGTTTTGCTGTGCTATGAAAAGTGTCTGTCAGGCTGATGGGGAAGGTCTTACTGCCTCCTTACAATCCCCATCTCCGTCTGCTGTCTCATATGCTGCATTTAAAGATCTTGCGGTAGGGATGTCTCCCTGTCGTGGGTTTGTGTAGGAGGTACTGGTCTAAGGATAAAACTCTTAGTTCTAAGTTCTAGAAATAATAATAGTTGTAAAGGTTTCTCAGCTGTGTCAGCAAAGTGGTATTTATGGCAGTGACAGACAACGTCACACAAAGGATCAAGGCACAACTCCCCTGGCCTGCTCTTGCCTTTCTCTTTGCTTGTGATTGCTTTGTGCACAGGCCTGACCTCACTGACAGCCAGGAGAGGAGGGAAAAGCAAAAGAAAGGACACACAGGCAACCTGAGAGCCTCCCAGACGCCAGGAGAACAGGGGATAAGGCAGGGACAAGCCTACGACCGTGCTCTGGCATATCTGCATCTGAGGAGCTATGTGAGGAGAGAGCCTGATCAAGGGCCAGGCACGTGGGGAAATCTCCATCTCCACCTCCAACTCTACCCATTTTGCTGCCCTTCAATGTATTTCACCTATGCCAATAATAACATTTATATCCCAATACCAAATTCAAAGTTCCAGTGGAAGCTGTGGTTAAAACTGTACCTTTTTCTGCTCTAGAAGAATGGGACTAAGCCACCGAGAAAGACAAAAACCTGGGTCAAGGATGTTGGTCAGACACATGAGGGATCTGGAACTGACTTGGTTCTCTGGGGTACACCAGGAGTTATGAGACAGCTTTGGGATCTCATCGCATTCATGGTGATAGGAGCCTTTGGGTGGAAGGCCCTGAGACATCAGGGTTTCAGGAGCCCTCAAGGCACAAAAATTCAAAGATCTGTCAGAGGTGACATACACCTAGGCCATTTTCATAGTCTTTTTGGACTAAAACCAGGGAGCTTGGCATAACTTGCTGGTATTGTGACCCCACCTCTCACTCAGATTTGGTATTTTGAAGTTCCCCAACCTGCATTTCCTTCCCCCTTTGCAGAGGGCCTGGAGCAGGGCTGACTCTGCTCCTCAGCCAAGCCCAAAGGTGTTTGTTTGTCGCCATCAGAAGGGCAGAGCCCAGGGAGTCCTGCCTGTGGATTCACACCTCCCATCACTTTTGCATGCTGGTTTTTTGGACCTGATGTCTCGAGTAGTGCAGCGTCTGCCGGGCACTCTGCCACAAATCCTCTCTCAAGAAAATACAGGTGGAAAGCAGCAATTAATTCTGCTCAGCAGAGCACTCATTTAGGCAGCATGGCTGCTGGGATGATCACCAGAGAACAGGGAGATATTTTATCCTGTCCCTGAAGGCCAGAAAAGACCCAAGTGATCTGTGATCGTCCTGAAGAAGGTATATCGGAATAGTTGGCTGAAAAATGTGTTTTTCTTTCCGATGCCTTTTCCCTAAAGACCATTCAGGTTAACAAGGAGAAGCTCATTCAATGGTGGAAGCAGAGGAGAAGCTGGACTCCTGCAAGCTTCTTCTGCCCAAATGAACTTGTTTAGTGAGGCAGCTACCCCAGCCTGAAATTCATTCCTTTGAACTTTCACACTTTGTGGGCTAGTAATTAAAGACATTAAAGGGAGGGATTGATGGAGGGCACAATTACTCCATTTTGCTTGCTTGTTTGTTTGTTTGGAGTTCAGCCATTGGAAGTGTGATTCCTCTGATGTTTAAAAGAAACCAGACTACAAAATATCCTATTGCTTTTGTCTCTTGGCTTTCTCAGTTGCAGAGCATATTACTCAGCAGGAGAAAAGGAAGCCACGGCTTTCATCTTGGCATCTAGCTACTGGCACTTATGCTTATGTAATCAGCCTTTCGGAGAGACTATTGCATTTTAACCATTTTCCTGATTGCTCAATTATCAATCTATCATTTCATCCAAATTTTAAGGGGGCTTGACCAGTCCTGTTTTCACCACAGACTCAAAGCTGATTACCTCTTCGAGATCCTTACGAACTCCATCTCCGAATCTAGTGTTTTCCTGCAGGTTGGTCTTGTTTTGGTTTGGTGGGTTTTTTTGTTTTTTTTTTGTTTTTTTTTTTTTTTTTTTTTTTTTTTGTTTGGTTGTTCTTTTTTTTTTTTTTTTCTTGGTCTGGGGTTATTATTTTGGCTGTCTTAATAAGTAAGAGCCATCTGGAGGCACGGTTGACCGAGTTTGCACCTGCGTCTACATCTGCACTGTCTGGCCACGTCAGGTGGATGTTCACTTAAAAGATCCATCTCAGTGTGAGAAAAAGGAAAAGAGAGGGAGGGTGTAAAACTGTTATTCCTGCCTCACTGCAACAGCAGGTGCACCAGATGGCTCACAAAGTAATTAGGGTGAAGAAGCAGTGTCAAGACTTTGTGTGGTGTGGTCTGTAAATGATCATCAAATCAAATTCTTTATCTGAGACAGAGTTTTCTCTCTCTTCCCACTGGCAAATCGATACAGGCTTGAAACAGCGCATGTGATCTGCTTCCTTACGTGCAGGCACCTGGAATGCAGACAGAGAAACCTGGTCAAGAGACCATTCTTGTTAAGCAGCCATCTGTCCTAACAGACTGTCCCTAAGCATTCCCAGCCTGTTGAGTAGTTATGCTTCACTTTATTTGAAGACCATCTTTCCTGAAAAATATTTTTTTCAGCTCCTTAAGTGGCCACCTAGAAGCAATTTTGCCGTGCAGTATGTAAGGTAAGCTGCACAAAGTTTCCTGGCAGAGTTATGCTTTGGCAACAGAACAGGACCTTGAGCTTTTTTCATCTACAGACCTAATTATTTCTAAAGCTTCCTGTAGATTTCCACCTTTACTTAGCTTTTCACTGTGTTACCTCCCTTATACACATGGAGTTACTGGCTCCTGCTGGAGGCTGCTGGACAGATCTATTAGGTCATGATTAATATAAGGGATATCGATTAGTACATTATAAGGTACCATCTCCGTGTCTCAGCGTAGGGTGCCTCAGCAGAGGGCCACTGCATCCCGGCACAGTATAACATTTTGAAAAGGACTGCTGCTGCACAGCTGCCCTTCTCTTCACCTACCCCCTCTCTAACTTGTCTGAAATAACCACTCCACCAGTGTATTCTCTCCTATTGTTTGTTGCTTTGTTCCCTATTTCAAATCTTGCATCATGCCCAGGGAGCTCTGTGCCATTCTGGCACCCATGGGAGCAACAGTGATGGAGACCACAACCATTGGTGAGCAGTTTAAAACAGGCCCGAGGCTTTAGATACTTTTACAAGGATATTTCTGTTTATGTTCTGAAACTTGTCTCTTTGTCACACACAGCATTTCATCAAACAACTACAGTAAAGCAATACCACATGAAAAAGGAGAAGCCTAAACCCGAGCTTTCATCTGGCTTCTCGGATAATCACAGAGTAGTGGGGGAGCAGCTGTACAAGGCTTAGATACTCCAGGATAAATTCTGTAGAAAAACTTACACATAGAAAGAAGTTTTAACAATGTGCATAACACTACCCTAGGATTTGAATCTAAGAAAGGCAGTGTGTTGTCCTGCTGGTATTTACTACAAACCGAATCATTTTTGATTTGACTGTCAGCACGTTTGGGGTTTTTTTTCCAAATGATATTCTGCTACAGCAAGCTTACAGCTTAAAATTGATAGAAGATTTTTTTTTTTTTTTTTTTGAAAGCCAGTCTGTAGCTAAACATGCTCTGCTAAAGGAAGTTCTGACTGAGTTAAAGTGACACAGAGTCCCCATGGCACTAAGGTGCTGCATGCGGGAGAAGAAACCTCACATGGGTTGCAGTGCAGGGGACTGTAGTGGACTGCTGTAGTGTAGTGGTTTGTAGTCCGGAAGTACAGCATGAAGCATGTGATGCTGAACCCAAGAAAGTTCTCTACAATCTACAGTTGCATTTGCAGTATTTAAGTATATAAATCTAAAACTATGATTTTGGCCCAGCTATTGCTCATTTTCCACTGAGATCCAAGAGCTAATGAGGGGGCAGTCTAACTCCTGGTACATCTCTGAGGCTGGACTGGGCTCCACAGACATCAGTGGTGCTCTTGCTTTCTTTTGAAATACAGCTCTCCATCTCCTCTCTTCTGCCAGCCTTGGCAGGCCTCTGAGCCTGATTCTTGAGCACATGCTATTGCAGTAAAGATGCAGGGTGGGAACATCTTATTCTGTCTTCTCAGGAAGAAAGCTCAGTTCCCAACCTGAGGTACCAGGCTCTGGGTCCTCACCACATGGAGGCACCTTCATTCTCTTGGATGGTTTGGCACACAGCCTGAAGTTTAGTCTTTCCTGCTAACTAGCTGAGAGCAGGTACTTGGTCAGGGTTTTCTGCATCAGCTGGATTTTAGTTTCTGCTCAGTGAACTGCTTATTTTCTGTTTTGGGCAGAGCAGTGTCTAATTTGTGGACTTGTAAGTCCTTTACTGCTTCTAGTCCTCAGTGTAATATAGAATCAGCAGTTAAACTCTTTTTTTAATTTCTGCACTCTATTCAAACCTAGATAATTATCTATCCCCACAACTACAGTGGTGAGCAGAGTGCCACTAACTTAGAAGTGTATTCCTGGTTACTCATAGCAATTCTTTTCTCCTCCACTCCAGTAAAAAGGAACCAAATTTGGCCATTGGTATTGTTAAAATCACCTTCACAAACCAAACCTGAACAAATAAGGCAGCTCTTGTATATCTGCCCCAACTTTACCTGTTTCCAGAGCAGATGAGGTATTCTGGATCATTTCTCCATACACCTGGAGTCTACACTATCAAATATGTCTTCCCTGAAGTGTGAAAAAAATAATCTGTTTGTAAACCACCTAAGTCCTCATTTTCCTGTGAGAGGCAGTCTAGGAGCTTTCTTCAGCTTTATTTTGCACTTTTGCCTTTGTTTTTTTTTTGTTTTGTAATATCTTCATAGGTACCAAAAATACAGCTTATTTCCCTGCTGCTTTTGATTACTCCTGGTTGGTAAACAATGAAGATTAATTGTTTTCTGATGTAGCATAAGCAAACGTGACTCTTATTCACAAGTAACCTTGGCAGTGTCAGGAGGGGCACACACATCCTTGGGAACAATGTTCTTAGCCAGCTGCACTTACACAGCCACAAAGAAAGCTCATGTTGCTGTTTCTTAGGCATAATAGATAAAACTATGGCAGAGAACTGAGATACGGTCCAAGTCTCATATTCAAATTAATAGGTAATCAAGTTGAAATTAATCTTTGAACTTATTTCCCTGTTTTTATAAAGCTCTTAAATTTTTATGGAACATTTGAGGATCTGCTTGTTTTCCTGTTGCACAATCTCAGCTTCCATATCTTGCTGAAAGACCTGTGGCAGGAACACAAAAGCAGTGATGGGACTGCTCTTGGAGGAGGTCTGCGTGGAAAAGAAGAACAGGAAGCAGCCTGGTCCTGTCACAGCCCGAATCCCAGTCCAGTTGCTGAGAGGTGAGGCTTTAGTGGTGAAGGTATAGTGCTGTGTTTTAGGACTTCCATTCCTTCCACTTTAGGTTACTAGCAGGGCTCTGTATAGCAATGCATGGACATGCAAGCTGGGATGAAACCTACCTCAGGCATCATGCTGCATCCCTTTGCAAAACACAAACATACCTTTAGTGATGAGTGGAAGGAGGGGCATGGTGATCTTAAAGTAGACATCTTTTTTTACAGAAAAATATAAGGAGTCAGGGTAATTTAACTGCTTATAGAATGAAGCAAATGGGTATATTTACGCTGGTAGATGATGGAATACAAAAATGCTATCATTCTGCAAATTTTATCTATGTTTGCAAACAGAGAAAGAAAAGAAATAGCAAAATTATACCATTAATCTATTCATTTTGCTCTGTGGTGATGTTTCTTCAAATCAAATTATTCTATAATGACATATTCAGTGTTTTGCATTATCTTTGAAACAAATCATATATTATTTTGGTACTTCTTCAGCCTCTAAAAATGTATCTCAGCTCTTCAAATATTGATGTAGGAAAGTCACAAATAGGAAACTGAAGTACTGTGCTCCTAAAAATCTTAGTTGCTAGTGGGAGCAATCCCAGAGAACTTCTATGCATAAGTTTTGCAATGACAGAGCCTAACATGGGGCTAAGATAAAACAAGAATGAGGACAGGACTGTGACTAAAGCTGGATCATCTCTCATGGAACTTGGATGGACTATCCACCTCAGTTGCAGCAGGAGTTGTGCCCAAGTAAGCACTATAAAATTAGGTCTCCATGCATTTAACGTTTTTAATAAAATCCTTCACTCACAAGTCATAAGTGTAAAAGTCAAAATAGCTGTATTTAATAGTGGAGTATTTCCTTGTGGTCAGCTTGTGTTCAAACACACTTTCAGTAACCTAATTCTGCATTGTGAGGACGCTGTGCCAACATATTGAGTTTGTTTTGAGCAAAAAGCCGACTGTGCTCAGTATAACTCTGCTGAAACTGTTGTAAGACTAAGCCCTATGTGGCAGTCAAGTCATTTGAATTCAGGGACTCAGTAGAATATTTTTGCAGCTTTTCTAATTAAAATAATAATTATGTAGTGTCTATTAGCATGGAATTCCAAATGTAAGCCTCAGGGTCAAATGGCTTAGAAGACTGAAATTCTCTGCTCCCTTTGTAGGAAAAAAGAAGACAAGACAGATCTGGGCAGCTTCATTTACATAAATTATAAATATTGCTTACCAATAATTCCATCTACTGAGTTCTGCTCTTCAGCTAGAATCTTTCTGTATAAATGACAAAAAATTGTTGCTCATGCACCCTGGCAGCATGCACCCCAGAAGTGGTCGATCAGTCTTATTGACAGGTAGTGATTTTATGTTTGATAGTACCATAGAAAGAGGTCAGTTAGAGGGTTCACGGTCTTTTACGAGCATGGATAGTGTTCGTAGGTCTGGTGCTCTTGAGTACTGTACGTAAAGCTCACATAACCTGGTTAGCTTTGGGACTGAAGCCAACACATGGTTGAGATAGTTAGAAGGCCTCTTTGGGAATACAACTCCAAAAGAGGAGAAAAAGATTTGAAATCACAGAACTGAGTGCAATTAGCTGCACATCAGAGGAGATGCTGGTGAAGTGATTTTCCTTGAACTGAAGCTGTATGGTGGAGGACCAATCAATCAATTTATAAGCACCTCGAGGGTAATAACAGTCTAGTGAATGCGAATTTGTCAAGGACAAATTGCATCAAACCAATCTAATTTCTTTCTTTGACAGGATAAGTGAATAAGGGGGAAGCAGTAGATGTGATCTATCTTGACTTCAGTAAGGCTCTTGAGTCTCCTACATAGCATTCTCATAAGCAAATTAAGGCATATGATTAAATCACTGCAGAGAAGGCTCACAGCTGGTCGAGAAAACAAAATCAAAGAGAAACTATCAATAGTTTGTTGTCAAACTGGGAGGACATTTAAAATGGAGTGTTTCTGAGCCCAGTTCTATTCAGTCTGATCAATGATCTGGATGATGAAATGATGAGGATACTTTTAAATTTGGAAGCAGTTCCAGAAACTGGAAAGATGTTCCAAAATCAAGTGATGGAAATTTGATAAAGGCACATTCAATCACTATAGAAGCTCTCTGCATACATGGAACGGGGTAAAAACAGGAAGCAGTATAAGGCAGAAAAGGAGTTATAAGTTAGGGGGATACAAACAGTGGCAACAGTGTGACATTGTGTTAAAAGAGATTCCTTTTATTCTCCAATATATTAATTTTCATTTGTAAAGGGCAAGAGGCTCCAGAGGGCTCTAGGTGACCCTGCTTGAGCAGGGGAGTTGGACAAGATGACCTCCAGAGGTCCTTTCCAACCTCAGTGCTTCTGTGTTTCTGTACAACTACAGATACTCAAGACAAGTGATACCTCAGTTAGTACAGTTTCAGGCTTCAGACTGTGGGAAAGATGTAAACAAATATTAAAAAGGCAAAAGCAAGATAAGATAAATGATAGAGGATTGAAAAACTCGACATCTGAAATAGGCTGAAAGTGAAGTACGCCACCTCCGTGTCATTTGTTGCACTGGACAGCAAATGTCCTACAACTTCGTAGCGCCATTAAAGCAGAAAACTTACAATTGAAGACCTGAGGTTCAACAAACTTCCAATTCATGTTTGATTTTGTGTCATTTTATTGTGTATTTAGAAGTGTAGATGTTCTTTATTTCTTTTTCTCCAACTGGAGCTCCCCATGTTTATCAAGTTTTCTTGTTTGCCTTTTTGATGGCTTGTTTTTTGTGTTTAGAAATATCCCTAGACAGATGAAACTTTGCTCTTGATGTTGGTTATTAAGATTTACAGAAAAAAAATATAATTTCAGCTCTGTCTATTTAGGGATTTGTAAATTTTATAATATTACACCACTTTCTTCTGCATCTCTGTTCTACTGATTGGAGTAACACAGGTGAACTAAATGAGTAATGGTAGTTGAGAAAACACTGTGGCTTTATAGAGTAACTACTCATGAAGAAAAAGCCTTGAAACATTTCCAGAACTGGAGGCAGAGAATTTATTGTTCCTGCTGGAACCCAGAATAACTACTGCTTTGTGTCATCATTTTATAATCCTTGTCTGTCAATAAACATAACTGCAGCTGGCAATAAAAATGATACAGGCTCAGTCAGGCAATGCTACCCTGGTAAAACAAATTTATGAGCCAGTTAATATTTTTAATCCTGTTACAGAGACAACCTTAAAACCCAGACCATGTATCTAAGCCTCTGTCCCCTAAAGGAGCACATGTGGATGTCAGATAAGTGAAATCTGCTTTTGATTCATGTTGATCTTGGGCTGGGGTTGGTCAACAAGAGGGAGAAAAGGTGGAACCATAGAAATCTGTCTGCAAAAACAGACCACACCCATTAGTCCCTGTCTCCTACCTAGTACAGAGTTGGTCCAACACTTCTACAGACTCAAATGAAGCCATTCCTCTGATAACATAAAATCCAGTATGTTATATTTTTCCCTTCTCCACATCAGTTACATGCCAGCGATTATTCCAGTTCCACCATTGATCCAAGATGACTTATCACAACAGGGAGTCATTCTGTTTATGCTACTTCAGAAATCTCTGAGATGTTATTTGATCTACAGCATCCATTAGACACACAGAATACATTTTCTTCTCTATTGTTTCATCTTATTAGCAAGATATGGCAGTGACACTGTCTGCTAATTGCTATCCAACTAGTGCTTTGTGCCTTGTTAATTTTGACTAAGACAGTTTTCCTGCATAACACAGTGTAGATATTACTAATAGAGGAAAGACAGGTAGTTAATTGGTGTCTTGAGTGTTACACAGACAAATAAAAAACTGACTGATAATCAGCGTTTCTCTGATGGAAAAGTCATCCCTTGTCTGTAGCTTCTACACTGTCCTTTCTGTCTGTGCTGTAATGTATAAAGTCTTATCCTTGTAAAGGGTGCTTTGATCCATAATGGCTACCAAGAGAATATACGCTGCTGCCCACGATTTATAATGAATTAATACAAAGGAATGCTTGCTGTTTAAACCTCGATCAGGTATTCTCCTGAATGCGGAAGCCAGGGGGGTTCTAGGTCAGGGTGTGTTTTTGCCCTGATTCTGAGTTTCCTGGAAAGTCTGCAAGATATTGAGGCAAGATACATGGTCTTAATAACCCAGTTACAGAATCCACCAAATATAAAGTGAGAGGGGCTACGAAGATGTGTACTGTTATTGTTCGGGGAAGCCAGATGAGTCAGTCTGGCAATAGAGGTTCTGCTTCTAGTTCTAGTCTGTCATATAAGGGAGGAATTTTTGATGGCTCCAGGCATTGATCCTTTGAGTCCTGAAAGAAAATAACTGAAAGTGCAAGGAAAAAAGTTTGCTTTCACCACAACTACTGATAAATTCTATTTGTTCTTGGACTTAGACCTGAAGCCAAACCTTCTGTATTGCCTCATCAAAAATACAGGTTGATGTTTCGGTTCTTATGCGTTATGTATACCAATGTCCTCTACTGCACACACAGAGCTATGTCTCGGGCACAACGGAAGATGGCTGTTACAGAGCATGAGCAAACTGTTGAGATACGTGCACAGAGGCAGAATTAAAATATCCTAAAACAAGAGATAATGGAAGCTTTCTGACAATGAGGAAATATATTTACATACCTGGTCTTGTAGAAGAGATGGGCTGAATATAAGCTTTCTTTGTGCAAGTTGATGGTCTGCGGATGACTGGTGTCCTGCAGCCCCCACTGAAGGCAGAGCTGTGAGTATGCAGCATCTCTGAAGTAAGGACAAAACAGATATACATGCCTGCATTAAGACGAATTTGGTAACTATGTGGAATGCTACACATCATGTTCAATGTCTATCTGTTCCCTACTAATGTTTACTTGTGAGAAAATGTTCTGGTTTTGCTGTTCATTTTATTCAAATTTCTGTATCTGATGAACCGCCTTCAGACAAATAATCAGTTAAGTGTAGCAGCTGAAAACAAACCCTAGCAAGACTATAGCATCAATTAATTTCTTAGACATTGGAATGGTTCTCTGGATAACAATCAGAAGCAGCCAGACAAGAAAAAATCAAGAGGAAAAATGAGTGCAACAAAAAGGCCCACTAAATTCACTACAATCTGGTGACACCCAAACTCCAGATAGAGCTTCCTACAGAACTGCAAGCCAGTTACGTGTGGTCTTCATCATGTGCGGTGACATGGGGGAGCAGAGCTCAGCACAGTGCCCCCACACTCTTCGTTCTGCCTCACATGCCAGTGCGCCAGCACACAGAAGCTGATGAGTTCCGCCTGAACTTACAGTTCTTATCAATTTAAAAATCACACCTCCATTGGAAAATATTTTAAGTGTCTTGTTATAATAACAACTACAATTAAAGAGGGGGAAAAGAAACCTATCAATTTTTCTCTCTTTCTTGAACGTTTGGGGTTTTTTTTTGTGTGCATTTGAAAGCAATATGTACATTGTCTGTTTCAATGTTTGCTCAGTCTAGTCACTCCCTTATCCTAGGGGAGGGAACTAAGGGAGGGGCTGGAGAAGAGGAGAGAGAGAAGCATTGTATAGCAACAAAAGAAGGAATTAAAAAAGAAATAGGATAATACTAATTTAAAATCTGAAAAAAAAATTGTGTTTGTGGATGCATCTAGAGGAGGTTAAGGAAAGTGTTTTAATTGACCAGATTTGGAACTAATAGCTCCTCTTGGAGAAAGGAAGGGCTTTGTCAATTTTCTCCCTGCAGGGAAGGCAGAGCAAGCAGGGGAGGAAAAACAGGTGAGAACCCTCCTCCCTCCTGTGGCTGCCGTTCTGTGTCTGTGTTGAGATGCGGTTGTGTTATACACAGCCTGGACAAAATGGCTGATGCACTTTTCTCCCAAGTCTGTGAAAGAGCAAACACTCTCCCAATCAGTTCACTTCCTCTCTGTGTCTCAGTGCGATTGTCGAGTTTGAAAATTACAGATATTGCATATGCTTAAGGAATTGCTAACTCACCCTCCTGATTTCCTCCTTCCCTTCTTTTCACCGGGTGGGCAGTTTCCATTTTTCACATTCAATGTCACTCCTTGTTTTCCCCTTTCAAATCTAACAATGACGCAGGAAGAAAAAATGAAGACGTCAATAGTATAAAGAATACTTCGTTAGTTTTGATTTATTATTTTTTTCCTTTGCTTGCAGAGAAAACTGTAGATTTAATTTAAAAAGGAGACAAATGGTAACCTGCTACCAATCAGGAATTTAACTGGAGAAAAACACAACTCAACAAGAGCAGTTTTGATAAGCTTACTTAAATCCCTTATATACAAGCTCTTTCTTTCCCTCTCCTACATGTGTGTTATGTTGGCTCTTGTAATACTGACTACCCTAAAAGTCCACCTCGAAATTCATTTCACAAAATATCACTTCCAAAACATGTTTTCAAAACTTATTTATGATTAGAGAGGATAGCTGAAAATGTAACCTTTGATCTAGACTAAATAACTTTTTGCCAGTTCACCCTGAACTGTCATTTCCACCGAATTGACTAAAAGAGACAGAACATGTGAGAAGGAAAAACCTGTTTTCTGAAAATGCTGTGATTTTGCCAGTGTCTCACAGACAAATTTGAGCTAGTCTATATCAAGCTGCCTTAAAAAATATTATTTGTACTATTGCAATATTTCTTCTTCGAAAGAAGACAATTTAATGATAGGTGGAGGCTGCCATTTCCCCACCCCCTTTGCCACAACGTGCAGGAGCCTTTACCCAAAGAGGCCATTGCTGGAGATCCAGACAGAGCTGATTCCAGATATATGTTTAGTCCTTCATATGGCTGAAGGGGTTTTCTACTCACCCCGCAACCAGAGGTGACTGATCCCACAGTCTGCTCTCAATCCCCAATCCTTTTGCAAAAATACCTGGCTTTGAGTAAGTGTTTTCAAAACTCAGATGCTGAGGAAAATATCAGTTTCCTAAAGCTAAACATGTGTTCTGATTTTCCAAGTGACAGGAGAGGCAACACAGCCTAGGAGAATGGGAATGGGAAGGAGGAGTAGCGGGTTTGGTCTCCATGTCTAAAATTGACACTGACATATCAGCTTTGTGGGATTGAGGCCTGGCTTGCCCTACATCTTTGTAAAGTGCTTAGCACGTTTGGACCCTGTGAGCTGTTGCATTAATAATGACCTTAGATCGCAAATAGCAAAGGGTCTTAAGCTCAGCCCAGTCAATATTTAACCTGGGCTGGGAGGGAAAAGGAGGTGGCACTCCAAGCCCTGTCCATCTGAGTTCCCAAGCTGTGAGGTAAAGCTCTCAGCCGTCAGGCAGATGTTCACATTATGTTCATGCCTTCTGCTTCTTTCATTAACACTGAAAAGGTTAACAGCGAGAATTATTTAAAATACTGTCTTTGGCTCCCGATCTTTTCTTCGGTGCTCTCTGCAGAGCCAGGCCAATGTCAAATTCTTGTTCACAGGCCCAAGGTTTTTCCTTGCAACAGCTGAGACGAGCAGAGATGGCTTAGGAAAAGATTCTTGAACATAAGTGTGGCAAAAAGTTGCTGCACCTCTTTGCAACTCAAGATGGGTTGGGCTATATCTGTAAAGATTACACGCTATTTAATAAGATGCTGTTCATCTGATGTACATTTCATGTAGTGGAAATAATTATACAGGGAAAACAAACAAACAAAAACCAACAACAAAAAAATCCAAAACAGATAGAAAAAAGGAGAAAATTAAGTCCAAAATAGTAATCTGTATTCTGGGTTTTTACAGTGCTAATGTAAAGTCATAGTAAAAAGATATGATGATATACAGAATTTATGAACCACTAGAAACAACATGAGATGGTGCAATAATACTAGCAATAACAATTTGTGTCTTTGTAGTGTTTAGCGCAGGAAGATGATAGAAAAAGAATGTAATACAGTTTAACAATCAATGATCTTTAGAATGTAATATTCCTGAAAGGGTTTTTACTGAGAGGATTCTACTTGTGATAGCAGAGAAGAAGGGAGAGAGAAATTCTCTGTATTAGTTTCAGGTTTGTAAAATAGTTTCCATTTTCCAAGGAAAACGCTACAGAAAGAAAAAAAAAAAGTAACATTTATTGACCATGTTGTAACGATTAAATACTGATGCATTACAATAATACAAATTCTTTTGTTTTTAATTGTAAAATGTATGAGTATTATAAGCATGTTGAGCTCCTTTATTGTTACAAGTCAGCGTGGACTAAAAAAATTGATTGCTACACCAGCTGTAGTCAATATTTATTTTTGTACTTCCAAGAATTTTAGCCAATGGTTACATATTTGTGAATATGTATTTTGTAATTTATTTCTGCTAGCAAATCCTGTTTCTACAAATAAAGATTATTTAGTTCCTCTTTAGGGACAGAGTCCAGATAAACGTAGCCATGTAATAAGTGGGGGGGAGGCATTTGCTGTGAAGGGGAGGGTATGAGGCAAGGCAGGGGTGTAAGGCAGTTCCGAGTACCAATTAAAAGCAAAATGTCTCTAGAGAGATTTCATTTATGTTTTTTCTCCTTGTAGTGAAACTTTCTAATGAAGGAAATGTCCTTTAAATTCAATCCTAAGTGCTGCTAGACTGAAGTGTGCATTACAACTCCAATCTTAAAGACTAACAGATGTTTTAACTTCTGTTAAAAGGCAAACCACATTTTTTTGAGACAATTAGTGGGTGCTTGTTTAGAGTTAGTGTACTTAAGGAAGACAAACTTCAACCTTGACACAATGATGGCAACTGAAAAAAAGATGACTGGCTGAACCACTCCATTTCCTTTCAAGGGCCTGGTGCAGCAGCACAAGTCACCTTCCCGTATGACATGCAGAGTCTTTAACAATAGCACATATGGAAAACTCTTTAAATGACTTTTTTTTTAAATAGTCAGTGATGAATTTCTGAAACAATGAATGTTCAGATCTAACTTCCTTCAGTGTTCTCCCCCCCACCGGCTCCTTGTCCCCCTGGTAAATTTATATAAGATTTTTACATAATAGCTGGAGATTCAGCATTTTAAAAATAAATTAGGTGTATGATGCCTTGAGTGTCAATAGGAGCATGAAGGATTGGGCAGGAGGTCAGACATTTTGTTTAATTTTAAATTATTTTGCTTAATGGTACAAACCAGTCGATGAAGATAGATCTCTTCTTTATGCCTCTTCTCGGTACCTCAGTTCTGCAAAACGAGAAGAACTGAAGCACCTAAAGAACTGAGTTTTCATGTACAGTCAGCTCAGGGAGGTATTTCTGAGAGTAATTCAGCCTGTCCTGAGATATGTGAAGGATGAACACCTTTTTCTCTCTCTCACCACCACCTCAGTGACTGTATGAGATGGTCACCTGTCATGTTTACAACACTGCAAACTTAATTTTGTCTGTGGTATAGTTAAGTGGCAGAAAGTCCACCTATATTTGTTGGTTTTGTTGTTTTTTTCCCGGTAGCTTAAAGTGAGTTTGCAGCGCTGTAATAAAAACTGGAATTAGTGATAATTTTCCTGGGTCATATCCATTGTATGGTGTTTTTGAGGAGCATAAAGCAATGGAGGCACTCAGTTCTGCTTTTCCTGGTTACACAAACTGCATCTGACAACAATACTGAACAAGGAAAGCAAAACTGTGCCCCAGAGCATGAGGAGGATATCCTACTTCCACTGACCATACATGGATGACAAAGAAAACAGGATTCGACTGAAGTGGCACAGCTAGGAACAATAGCAATACAAATACCTATAGCAGCAGTATAGCTAATGTATAAGACAAAGTTTTGGTACTATTACGAGTGAAAGACTTTCCAAACAGAAATATCAGCTGATCCACCTGAGAACCACCTGAGTGGAATGTTCAGTGTATTGTATGATTGCTTTATTTTTATTTTTTTAAAAAAGCCCTAGAACTAAAACTAAAAAAAACCCTAAGAAACCAGTAAAACATTTATTGTGAGCTATTTTTTTTCACTTAAACTATTTTAATCAAGATTCCCAGAACTGTTTTTCTTCACAATTTGAGAACAGAAAAGCTGCTAGGTGGGGTTTTGCTGGTTTCCACATACACCTCCAGCATTTCCCTGTTCCTTGTAAGTGTTTCCTGCACTGGCTGCACCTCTTGAAGACTGTGCAGTGAAGCTAAGAGGTTTCTTTGCAATGTGTGGCTTCCACGACTTGTCTAAACAAGGGCATGTGAAGCTTCAGAGGCAGCAAGTTTGGCGTTGCTGTATGTTAATTGCCTCATTAGCTTCCACAAAAACAATGACCTCTACTAACATCTTCTCTAACATGGCCATCCCCAAACTAAGTTCTTCCTCTGCCCTGAGAGGTTACATCAACCAGTGAATGCCAGTCTGCTTTCTAATTACTTCTCTAATTCCCATTTGGTGCTGACCATGGACTAGATTTCTATGCAACTCTTTAGGCTGTTCTCTTCTGGTTTTCCAGACCGTCTCGTTTGTTCTGGGCCAACTCTTGCTTTCTGTGCCTCCGCAGCTCCTGTTCTTCATAGAAATACTGTTGGAGTGACAGTGGTTAACACAAACATTTCACGGAATTTCTTGACACCAGAATGATTAAAATCTCCTCTTGATGGTATTTTTCCATTATTCACTACATAAAGTGCTGAAGCAATACCTCAAGTAATGTGGTTTTTTATTATTATTATTTTTCCTCGCATCATCCCCTGTTTCAGCTGATCATTGATTTCTTCTGAGCCAGGATTCAAATATGTTGGACTCCGTTCCTTCTGGCTCCTGCAGATCTTTCGACTGCCATGTGACCAGGGCCCCCATAGCTTTCATCTGTTTTCATTCCAAATCCTTCTTCTAAAATGTAAAATGATGGCCTCTAGCCAGCATGTTGCCTTTTACTTTTCCTGTGGCCCAGACCTCAGTTAAAAGATTTAACAAAAGCAAAAAAGCTCTGTTTCAAGCCAAATAAAGGAATAAAATCTAAAAGTTTTTCCAGATGAGAATGTTGGACCTTTCACAGGCAGCTCATATACTCTTCAGCAATTGAAATCTAGCACAAGCTTTGCTCACATAATAGGAAATAGCTTTTTTTAACATAAACTATTTCTGGATTATCCAATTGTTGCCTTTTTCTTTCAATTCATCTTATTTTATAAAATCTACATGAAAGACGAAAGCAAATGAAACTTTGCATCTGTGGAAGGAGGCAGATTTCCTGGATCATCATCTCTAGTTCTGTGCCAGGAGTGCAGGATCGCGGCAGCTGCTTGTACTTCAATGAGTACCACTCCACCCGGCTTCCACTTGCAAGCACATAATCAGTCCCTGCATGGGTATACAGGGCTGTCCTGAGTTTTCCCATACCTGTGGAATACCCCCACTCTTTTCAAGGACTTACATGCCTGTTGGAACATCTGAATCTTGTAGATCGATTGTGCTGGTTTAACTGAAAGCAAGTTAATTCTCTTCATGCAGTTAGAAACCTTTCGTTTTCATAGCTGGCATGGTTATTTGGGTTTAGGTGAGAACAAGAAGATAATACCCAAGGGTAGAGTTAATGTTTTTCAGTTGTTGTTGTCTGGAAGCCAAGGCCTTTTCTGAGCTCTCTGCCCACAGGTGTGAGGCAGCTGGGAAGGGGGCATGGATGGGGCAGACCTTGACTGACATCCAGACTGATCAATAAGAATATTCCATGCCATTAGCATCATGCTTCATATTTAAGGAGAGCTGGGATTTTCTGGCTAGGAGGATAGAGGCAGAGACCACTTTCAGCTCTGCTCTGCTCTGCTTTGCTCTGTTCTGTTTTGGTGGAATTCTGTTCACGAGTTCCTTAAGTTCGGCCTTTCGCCATCCTGCCATTTTGCAGTGGCCTCTGGACCTTTCTGCCTTTTTAATCTCTTTCCCCTAGATCAGCTGCCCAGGACCAGGGTGCTCTCTCTTGTCCCAGGACTGGCTGCTCGGCACGGATGGAGTTCATGAGGAATTGCATTGACTATCTTTTATTTTATATTCTATTATATATATATTAGTAGTGGTAGTAGTATATTAGTATTATTTTGTTATTAGTATTGTTAAACTGTGTTTATCTCAATTCACAAGTTTCTCCCTTCCCTTTCGATTCTCTCCCCTATTTCGGGGTGGGAGAGGAGGAAGCGAGCAGCTATTGTGGTTGCAATTGCTAGCTCAGGTTAAACTGTGACGATGATGTATATACCTGTAGAGCAGTGTTTGCTTTTGAGCATCAACTGCAGAGCTCCATTTTAACAAACCACTCTGAAAAAACTGTGTTATGCTCAGGAGAATCTCCTATTCAAAATCCAGCAAGAGTGGGGGCATCGAAAGCTCATTATCTTCATGCTTATTGCACTGTGAGCTTTTGTTTGCTATTGACATGAGTTTATAAGGAGAAACTCAAAAGAGGGATGGGGTGGAGGAGAGGATAAACTCTTTCCCTCCCACTTTCCAAATGACAGGCCTGCTGCAATGTAGTTATATCTCATATTCATGCTAAGCTTTTTCACAGTACAAAGTACTACTCAAACACAATGGGTGATTACTACAATTTCCTCTCTTTGGCTCACAGATATTATATCTCTAAGCATCTCTTAATTTGCAGTTTGTGATGCTAAAGTGCTGGACAGGATTTTCCTCTGCCATTAATGTTCCCAGCAGAATTTCTCATCGCTGTACAGTTCTCATCAGAGCAACGTGAGTGTGTGTGTCTACTGGGGCAACTCAAAGGCAAGCTTGGCTCTCAACCTGCTGGGGAAGACAGTCCTGGATCTTCTGCTGGAAGACATGATTCAGAAGGACTTCTGACATCAAAGCACTTCTGCCCAATTTGGAATGTGTGACACTTAAAACCGATCCAGCTGGAGAGTGATTTTAAATAGAAGATGGTGAATCTTTTATTTCTCAGATGGCTTTGAGACAGAATGGATTTGCTTCTCCTCCCAAACCACAGACTTCTTTCCTTCCTCCTTAGTTCTCAGAACATCTTGGCATAGCAGTTTGTGAGCCATTGGTGCAAAAATAAGTTTAGCTCATGAAAACAGAATCACAGCAATTACTTGTTGTTTCTTAAGACTTAGTTTCACATAGCAAAACATATACATTGGGTCAAGTTCTTTTTCTGTTCCACACATTTTACCTTGATCTTGTTATATTTGTATGAAAAATATTATTTTTGTTTTTCTGGGGGGTTGTTTTATATGGATTCTGACAGATACTTTGGAAGTCTAATGGCCAGCAGTATTAACGCACTGAGTCATACCAAAAATTTCTCTCACTGTTCCAAGCGCAGCTAGAGTCCTGAGGTCCCAAATACAGATATTTCCTGTGAAGTTCAAGGGTGGCCTTTAATTAAGCTGAAGAACAGGCTGCCAGCTGCAGCTTGAAGCCTAATATTGTGACGGCAGTTAAAGAAGAAAGTGAGTGTGCAGATAGCTTTCGAAAGCGGTGGTGAGACAGAAGAATGAAGAGATTGGGGATGCAGAGATGAGTTGAAGCAGGGAGACAGGCAGGAATATAGAGCTATCAGTGTGAAATAAAAGCCAGAAGAGGATTAAGAGGAAAAAGGAACCCAGAAAAATTTAGAAATGCGCTGTGAAAGAAGATCTCTTCTTACGAAGAAAGTATAGAAGGTGTGACATGCATAGCTTAGACTGTGTGGGTCTTGTTGCTGTCCATAATTTCAGTATGAGGATACATACGAGGGAGAGAAGATAATTTCTTAACTAAGGGGTTGAACTTGTGTGAGAGGAAGAAATTCAACCATGGATAAAATCAGAGTGGAAAGCGGATTTCTAATTCTAAGAAAAGGAGGTGTCCTAACAACTAGGCTCTGTGGGAACTCTGAGGTAAAGCACCCACATCTGTTTAAGGTGGTACTTGATCACTCTGTGAAAACAATTATATGACATTAATCTTCCTAGGCCTCTATTTCTACAGAATATCAAATTTACATGCACCTATGTATAGAACTAGATGAAACATGAAATGGGTAATATGAAAGTTTATGTGACCTTCACTGGTGTTATTGTGGTAACCGTAATAATACCACCATAGTAGAAAATGCTGATTTCATTTCTGTTTGGGGAAATTGTTTCTTGAAAACATTTATTGTCATGGAGTATTTCACCTGAGACATTTTCAATAAGAAACAAAATGTTCTATAAGCAAAATGGCTTTCATACAGCGTTGCTCTCTGAAACTGAAATACCTTAGGAAAAATTGTTTCTGTAGTAATGAGTTGCACAAGAAAAAATAGCATGAGAATGTTGAGGGAGGAGGGCATAGGAGCTGCTGTTGGATTTCCTAGTCAAAATCAATGAACTACTGAGTGATGTTGACAAGGAAATTAATGGAGTGGATTTTGGGTTTTAGACAATATATTCATAAATACAAGAAACTCACTGCAAGTGCCAGTCTCTGGTCTATACATGTGCCAGTGACTGGCTTTTTTATGTTTCAGTTCACAAATCAGAGATGCTTCCTGGGGTCTTGGAGACAATTCCAGATTTTTGGCAAATTCATCATTGAAACAATCCAGCATGTTGGGACAAATAAAAATTAATTTGTGTCATTAAGAATTCATTTGTATTGCAGTCACCTCACCTTTCTGCTCTTTGTTTTTTGTTCCCTTGATCTCTGATTCATTCTTCCAACATTACTTTTTTCCTTTATAAGCCATTAATTTTCATTGTCTTGGAAACTAGCATATGCTGGCTCCCTTTCCACTCCTGCTCTTGCCTTCTTTTTCTTGTATGGCTTACATAAAACTGGCTGCACTAAATAAGAGTCCTTAAATTTCTGAATACAGCCGGGGAAGACGCAGACACCATATAAAAAGACCTAAACAACAACTGTGATAAAAGTCTTGCACTGATTTCACAAGCATTACTAACCTTTCCCTCCCTTGAGCAGCATATGAAAGGCATATAAAAAGTGTGGAACAAGTAAAATACCTTTAAAACAAAAACAAAACCAAAGAAACAGCAGCTTCAAAAAAGGAAGACTGCTTAAGATAGTCAAGGTAAAATGCAGTTTTAAAAACAGGTCAATTTCGTACTCATCAAAGGAGATGGTAAAATAAATATTCTTCAAAGACTTTCAAATAGTTTATTACAGCTAGTCCTCCCAGTGCTTTAAAGTTTCTCTCTCCTCCACAGATAAGTAGAAAAGTAGCTCTAATGCCTTATCTTTTTGAATGGTAAATAATACATCTTAGACAGCTAGACCTTTAAAATATCATGAATAAGCACTTACAAATGTCTCATCAGCTGAAAAGAAAAGTAACCTAGGTCAGAAATGCATCATTTTCAGAAGCTGTAGTGATTAACACCATATTAAACCCTAACAAAAACATTCATAAGAAAGACTCTGCCACCTTTATGCAGGCTGAATAACAACTTACTCTGAAAAAGAAATCCCAACTGGAAATTAGCAAAGAAAGATACTTTGCAGTCTGTTTAAGTGTGTCAAAGTCTGAGCCAATAGTAGCAGAACTTTTGAGATGTTATTTTTGGCTATCTTAAATATTTGTTCAGTTTGGAAGAGAACAATTTCATAAGCATGAGTCACCATGGATTTGTGAAAAAGGTAAATCATCTCAGACAAATCATACTACTTAATGAAATAACAGTTGGTACAGACAGAGCCAGCAGATTTAACATATTTGGATCTTCACAAACTTTAGACATGATGAATTATTGTGTCGTGAATGTGAATTATTGTAATCTTTTCAAATATAGGACAGGTAAAAAAGTAAAATAAAATAGGTAAGGAACGTCAGGGAGGCAGAAAGCAAATTGTTGAGATTACAAAGGCCTTAGCATATTCAGAAGAGCAATGTCCAAGAGGGTTCTCTACTGAGATCAATGCCTTTTAAAACTAACTTATATAATATTTAAAGACCGTTGTCTTCTTGTGCAGGTTCATTAGGATTTTACCCATAGCTTTAGGTTGCGATCTGATCTCATAAACTATTTATGGAGCACATGAAATTACATCTTTTCTGGTTTAGGATGATCTCGCAAGCATGGCCAAACCAGAAACACAACAGAAAGAGACAAAAAGCACCTTAATGTGTATAGTTCTGCATCTGAATAGAAATGAGGCATCTGAAGTAATTCTTACGTCATTCAAATGATGCTCTATTTGCTAATACGATTGAGAGAAAGGCAAGTATTTCCAGGCACACATGTATACAACAGCAGCTGCAGCAGCGCAGAGGATTTGCTTTAGTCATCCATATGTGTTCTGTCACTTTTCAGTGCTGCTACCTGTGCTTGAGGGTGTAGAGGCAACTCCCCTCTCAACTGTGAACCAAACGCTGGTGATGGAAAAGGCCCTCTGGAAGAAAACGAATTTACAACTTAGGTCTGAATATTTTTAAGACCTCCAGCAGGAGATTCACACTGGATATTTTTAGCTTCTGGTGACCTGAATCACTGTCTGGTGATATATCTAATAATATATAGGGGCTCGACTGCCCTACTCAACATGCTCTGTACTGCATGATTAGATGGTGTGAATGCCTCTTTAGACCATTCAGTGCTGATTAGCAGAAAAATCAACATTCTTAAAGTAATATGAAAAGTGTAGCTTGTATCTAACAAATAAAATTAAACTTGATAATTTTAGAGATCTTCAGACAGATAAAAGTTTGAAATGGACACTGTTTCTATAAATTAAGAAGAAACAAATACAGAAAATGTTTCTATGACTTATGGTATTTTACTAGTGCTGACATACTGAAATTGGGATTATTTACCATGCTTTAAATGGCATTATATGATTATAAAATGTAATACATTAAAAATGTACTGGTCAGTCTATCATCTTGCAAATTTAATCATTTACTTATTTTGCTTTGATTGATTTGAGCAGGGAAGTAATGGAAGTGTCAGCATTTAAAAATCAAGTACGTCCAGTTCTATTCTTTGAGAGGGTCATCATTTAACCTTTTAGTTGGTGGAAATTTGGCTTCTCTTGAAAAGCCTCATCTTTTAATATGTGATGAGGGTGGATCATACATATATGTATTATATAGCATAACCTTGGAAATCAGTTTGCACCAGGGAAGGTTCAGGTTGGATATTAGGAAAAATTTCTTCACAGAAAGGACTGTGAAGCATTGGAACAGGCTGCCCAGTGAACTGGTTGAGTCACCATCCCTGAAGGTGTTTAAAAGGCCTATAAACGATGTTCTTAGGGATATGGTTTAGTGCTAGAGTTAGGTTATAGTTGGACTTGATGATCCTGAGGGTCTCTTCCAACAAAAATGATACTATGATTCTATGATACAGGGTGTTTCAAAAAGATTGAGCCAACTTCAAAGCAGTATATTAGGGAAATTGAGTCCCTGTAGTATTAACCTTTTTTCTCTTCCTTAGTTTTCAGGCATTTACATATAACTATATGCCATAAAAATGGTGGTACTATGAAATTTTGCTGGTGAAGGCTAAAAGAAAAATAATTTAGAAAATCTGCTAAATTTACAACTTATTACTGGATACTGTTAAGAGTATGTTGAGAGATAATACCTCCATAGAATAGTTTATAATGGCAAAAGATCTTGCTTCCCACAGACAGAAAGAAAACACTTAAAAATATAATAATCTTATTGAACTACTTATTTATATAAACACACAGTTGATGGTTGGCAGCCATTGTACTCCTCTAAAGTAAATAAACAAATAATGAAGAACACTTATGTTCATCTAACATTGGCACAAAAAATTCAGTTGCAAGAAAAACACTGTAAAGATGTACTGAAAGTAAATGTTGCATTTTACATCTCATGTAATGCAAACATTTAGATTAATTTATGTAGCATTGGTATTACATTAGTAAATGTTTTATGGATTATTTTTTTTTTTAGATTAAATACTCTTCTGCACAGTTCCACACAGAGTTGTTCCACATAACTCCCATGGGCTTCAGACAGAGTATGATATGGCTCATTAAAAGTTTGGCTTTAATAATAAGCAAATAGAGAACAACTCAGTTAACTAGCTCTCAATTAGCATGTTGTCTGGACGTATAGTTGCATACCAGTTAATATAGCAGGATTCTGGATAGCACGGAGGGCCCACAAGCCAAAATCTGTTTAATACAAATTAAACAGATCTGCATATTTCTTATATATAACTGTGCTTATTGGGATAGGATAACAAGCATTAACACTGCATTTTTAAGTGTGGAGTTTTGTTTTAATTCAAGATCTATAAAAATGTGTCTATCAAACGCTGTTGGTGCGATATTTCACAGCAAATGTCAATAAACATCAAGTCAAAGGAGCTCTCCTCAAAATCTCGCCTGCAGAAAACCCACGGTCACTACAGGGTAGAAGTCAGAGTAAGCGGACAAGATCTGTAGATGCCTGAAGGTCAGCAAGCTTGCGCTTGGATCAATTAATAGCGGGGTCATCAACTATAAATAGTCTCTGCTGCAGATTCTGAGTATGGACTCTGCCACCTGAAGCGGGTGCCTGAACCGCACTCCTGGCACCCCAGGAGAAGGGGCACCCTTGGAGTAATAGGCGGCCATATTTTTCCTACAGCTTTACTGTGGGCACTGAAGTTCCACAGAGCAATATGCACGTCAAGCTGCCTAATAAATAGTTGAGACTGGCAGACGCTGACTGCCTCTGCAATCCACAGCCATCAGTTGCAGTGCCTGTGTTAGCCTCCTGTGTGGTATAAATATATTTATTTTGCAGACAGGACACAAGCAGGTTCTGTCCACACCTCAAGCTCCAAGTCCTGCTTCAAACAACACTTCATGTGATTGTGCCTGGCACAATGCTGAGACTGCTCACAATGCCTGCTAGACTTTCAGAGTCTCTAAAGAATGAATAATGGGAAAATCTAAATCTATAAATGCTAGAAGCGTATAAATTCCTCTGCTTAAGGAAGTAGAGGAAGTAGCTATAAAAATAAGGAATAAAACAACAGAGGCAGGCAATACTGAATATGAATTCTTAACTAATTTCTGTCAGTGTTTTAAAAGTGCACAATAAGTCGTTCAAGAAACTTTCTATTACGACACTACTTTCTTTTGCTTTCTGCATTTATTTTTTCAAACTTACATTTGGAAACAGCTAATCATGATTTTTCACTGGTGTTTTCTCTCTAAGGAAAACTTGCACTGTTCACAGCAGTTAGCATTGAATTCTTCTAGTCCTCTAGAGGTTTGCTTTCATTTTCCCCAGTAAAACCTTATGCTGTCAATATTGCCCCTTGGTTCTTAAGAAAAATGTGAGTAGAATGTTCCTATTTGTTTATAGTGGAGATTTGATTACCTTGTAATTTCCTAACATAGTCTTCTGTTGGAATAAATCTAGGTTATATTGGCTCTATTTCTCATGATTTTGTGGGTAATGTCTTCCCTACAGTCTAACAAAACAAAACAAAACACAATTCATATTTTTCTTGCAAGTCTGTGGAATATTTTAACCACTGCAATCCAATTTCTTACACATTTTTAATCTTTTACTAGGGAATATATTTAAATTATTTCTTTTCTGAAATTAGTATCTGCAGTATGTAAACTGCGATAAAGAAAAGAGAGATACTGGACTTATTTCAATTCTTTGTGAGCACAGCCAGTGAACTTATTTAATCATTACAGCTGCAGAAAACTATATTTGCTATGGAATTTGTTGGTGAGAATAGATGAGGAAATACAGAATAACCACTTCAGATATATCCTCAAGCTACTTAAGGAAACGTATAGTAAGAGAAACAAACAAACAAACAAAAAATTATATCCATAGGTACTAAAACACACTACTGCTTCCATTCTAATATATTCCTTTGCACATCCACTGCCTTTTTCTATATTTATTTAAAAAAAAAACAAAAAAACAACCAATGTACTGTCAAGATTGTTTTCCTTAAAAAAGTAACAAAACTACTGCTTTATTTTTTGAAATATCTACATTCGGAGGAACAATCCATTAGCCTAACTTCAGTGCCAATTGAAATGCAGCCCTGCTCTCTCTGCTTTGAACATAAAGCATGCACATTATGGTGTAACCAGTTTTCAAATAGCTTTATCTTATAATATACTTTGAATGAAATACACAAGATTTGAGTCACAAAAACATTTCATTATCTGATTATAGATCTTGTTGCTTTAGGGGGGTAGTTCGAAAGTGCACTTCTTCTCTACAGATCCACCACAGAGACTTGGCAACATATCAAGTCTTACTATTCCCTGCACAGACCACTCCAAATGAGGTCTACATCGCCATCTCTATATTAAAGAGAAGTTTTCTGTCTCATCCTTTTCAAACATGAAAATATTGGGCTCTTGACAGTTGAGTCCTTGCACTTGTGAAAATTTGTACTCACATACGGACTGGTAAATAAATGCGAAGCACCTGCACAGGTGTACTGCCCAGGCAGCTGGGGAGCCCAGGTCTGCAGGTAACAACCCACTGGTAGTCAACAGCCCTTTTGCAACACCAAACAGAACAAACATTTAATTCTGCAAGTTAGATCGCACATTTAGATGGCACTAGGGATCAGCAGTAGCAGAACAGGAACAGCTCCAAGAGGCCTGGAGCGTTACAGGTACCTCTTGATGCTGCTGTTCTCGTTCTGCAGCCATGTACTGGTGGGCAGTAGCTGAGGCAAATCACTGTCTCCCTGAACACTGGTGCTGTCTCAGTTACATCAAGGCAAAACCCAAGTTGCCCAGACAGAAGCAGAAGAGACTTGTTTACTCACACAGATGATCTGACAAGTCGGGGTCTTCTCTAGATACTACAGATCCTACCTAGATCTGTCCAGGGAACTGTATCCAACTCAAGCTATGCGTAATGCTCAGATCACTGCAGAGTCCAGCTCCCAGCATCATATTTTGGATGAAGAGCTGTTAGCACCAGCTAAACTCATGGGTGCAATGAAAATAGTGAGGATCATGCCTGCTTATTTTCTATTCCATGACTTCAGAGGAGGATTTGACTTTAGGAGAATAAACTGCAAGTAAAGGAGAAGATCTCATAGTCCTGTGTAATCGAAGCTGATTTACAATACTGTTTGAAATTATCAGTTCTATTTAAAACTTCCTTCATAACAAACACCAAAAGATGAAGACGTTTGCTTACACAAATCCATTATGTCAGAGGAATTGGATCTGATGAGAGCAGAATATCGTCTTTTGGTTATTAAGTATTCTTAGTGAAATAAACTAGATTCCCATTAACACTGTGAAAATGCATGGGTTTTTTTCCTCCCTCTCTTTCAGAGCAAAACCATTTAAAACATGGAATAAATTCCGGGTAGCTTGGTTCTTACAGGCAGTCATACCGTAGTAAATTGTTATGACCTTGAAAAAAGTTCAATGAAACCACAAGGAGTCAGACTATTCATTCTATTTCAGTTCCTGGAAAAAGAGCATCCCAATATTGCTGCATTAAATAAATTAAAGAAATAAATAAGGTAGTGCAATAAATATAGAGCAGCAGGCAAACCCTGAACTATCCAGAAGTTGAGCATAGAGCTTACCCTACGCAAATAAGTAGCAACTATTGTTTATTGAACCTGAATCAAACAAGCACTTCTATCGTGTGTCTCATGCCAAGGATTAAATAGGATTCACTCTGCCACAGGGTCCCACAGGCAAAGTCCCACAGAAATGCTTTTCTTCACAAAAAAAAGGACAGTCTGGTAAAAACTCTGGATCCATGATGAAAAGCAGCTCTTGAAAAAAAGAATATACAGAGAATAGGCATTAGGCTTAACTTCTGTTAAACGAGCAGTAGAATGAAATGCTGGTAATTAAGGATGGAGACCAGTGGTTACATGTGATAAATTATTTGGCAGTGGTTATTTGCTTTAAAGCATATCCCCTTAAGGGGGTATTTATTATTCTTGAAAGCTTATCTGGGAAAAAGGAGAGACTTGGGTAGGAGGCTGGATGCAGTAAATTAAACAACTTGCTAAATGATTTACTTTATAAAAGTTCTGCACAATTTTAAATGTGTACAGTTTACATCAATTTTGCAAAGCAATTGCTCTGTGCAATTATTTTGTTTTTTGTTACTTTTCAGTTACAACTAAATAACTTGTAACTTCATAGTTTCCATTTTTTAAGCAGATTGCCACTACATAGAAAGGAGGATTTTTTTTTTTCTAATTATGAAAATAATGGAGAAATCAGATTAATTATTTGGCTACCTTTCACTGAAATTTTGCATGCTTCAGAACTGAGTCAGCAAAGATGCATGAAGCGGTCCAGTTAATTCACATCCAGCTGCCAAAATGGTCCACCTATCGAGCAGATAGCTAGCTGGCATTCAAAACTTATCAGAAGCATTTCTTTTCATCTAACTACAAATAGCATTCTATTGAAAAAGTATATAAAAGGTTGTCCTTTTTTATTGATATTGTGAAGAGAATTTGCAGAACTTGGCAATGCAAAACTTCTTTTTTTTCAGGCATTGGAACAGGCTGCCCAGGGAAGTGGTTGAATTGTCGTCCCTGGAGGTGTTTAAAAGATACATAGATGAGGTTCTTAGGTACATGGTTCAGTGATAGTGTTAGGTTAACGCTTGGACTCAACAATCTTGAGGGTCTCTTCCAACCAAAATGATTCTATGATTCTATTCTAATGTTCAGAGTAACTTCTGAATAGACACAGCTCTATATTTTTCCTCCTCCCCTGCACCAATCCCATCATTTTTTGAAAAAATTGGGTCACAGTGAGTGCAGAATCAGACTCAATAATTTGAAGGGACATGCCTTCTTGACTGAAAGCAGACTTACTTGTACTCTTTCCATGATGGCTGGGGCAGAAGTCAGATAAGCTAGTAGCTGCCTGAAGCAGCTACAGTAACCCTAAAATGTTTGGAGAAGAAAAAAAAAGATGTAACTCCACCTTCTACACCAAAAATAGCTTAGGTTAAAAAAAAAAAATAGTTACTCCAGTGTTTTATTCCATTCAAGATGGCACAGTTTTAAAAGCAGCAGAATAAAACCCAAACAGCTTCTTAGTTATTTTATCATATCGGGAATGCAGATGTTGCCTTAATTCTCCTCTGAAACACATTAGTGAGATCAACTTCCAGGCAATCTTTCACAGGCTCTGAATAGCCTGTGATTTCCTTCTTCATGTTTGCTGCCCACAGAATGTTGGCAACACAGATCACTGAAAGTGCTTGCTGTGTGTCTTCAGAATTAGAGTAAGCACCAGCTGTAGATTTTGGGGGACAAGACACCCTATATTTTCTTTCCCTGATAGGGATTTATGCCTTTACCATATAACATTTTTACTATTTTCTCTCCCCATGAAATATGATTCAGTGACAGGTCTGAAATCTCTTGCCACATTCTGTAGGTCTATTAAGGCTTGTTTTCCACTTCCTACGAAACAAATATAAACCCTCAGAAATCTGAATTTGAAATGCGAGTCATTTTGAACATTATTTTAATGACTGAAGTAGAAAGAATATTTTTTATAGTCTACTTCTTGAAGAAGAACAATATGTGTTTATCATCTTAAAAATACAACAATGAAGCCATGCTGATTTTACAAGTAAGGAATCTGTTGGAAAGAACGAAACACCAAACCAGTTTTTACTTAAAATCATCTGTTTATGGAACAGACGTTGTTTTTTAGGGAAAATTAATAAATTGTTGAAATGTCTACTTTCAACGTCTTCTAGAATAAAATCAAACTCCTTAAATCCCTCTGGTAAAATTATTTTGTTTTGCCTAGAATACCAAAATATTCATTAGGGAAATTTAAAAACAAACAAACACAAAACCCCAAACCAAACACACACACAAACAAAACGAAACAACCACCGCAAGGGATCATTTGTTAGGCTAGTTGTTTGGATGTCCTTTCACCCTAAAGCAAATTTGGGTTCCAATCCTTGCTGCAAAGAATGTCTAAAGATGAAATACTGACAAATGCAGGAATTCCAGATGTGAGGATTCCCTTTTCATGGCTCAAATTAATTGTTTCTCTAGATGACTGTGTAAAGTTTTCTTTGAAGTCCCTTGAGAGGTTGTGTTTAAATCCAAAGATTAGGCTTGGCTCTGAGAGCAAGTTAGCATTCTGTGTCCCCTTTGTTTGTCTCTTCTTCATGTTATTTTAAAAGAAAGTGAAACATAATTGATTAGCGTAATAGCTATAGTATCCATAAAAGTGCTTTAGATGCAGCCTTTCTTAAATGCAGACATCTAACTGGCATATCCTATGATCATTCTTTTATTAGTTTTCCTTGCAGTAGCAGGAATAGAAGAAGAACAAATTAATCTGCTAATTATTTTTCCAATAGCTGAAAGAACTCAACCTGGCTCTTCAGTTATTAAACTGGATTTTCCCCCACCTGCAGTGATTTACTTATTTTTCCAAAATATACATCAAAAGAAGTGCATGCCAAGTCAAATGCTATAATTATATACCTGTGTAAGAGAATACTAGGTATATAGACTTCAGTAAATGATGATACCAAAAGCAGTAGTATGGCTCTCTCAATGTTCAGCATAATATGTGGTTTCTGTCTTCTTGCTGTGGTTTTCTCTTAGTTCCAAATCATTATCAACTTGCTGTGTAATGAGTAGTAACATACACTGTGTATTAATAGAATATGAATATCCAATTAGCATCAGGCTTTAGGTTACCTTTTAAACTCTCACTTTGCAAGTGTGTTCAGAAGAGGTTCAGAGGAGATGAATCTGAAACAGTTGAAAACGTCAGCAGTGGCCTGCTGGCACTTGGATTCTAAGTCAAACAGAGTTGAGCCCATTTAGGGAATAGAGGGATGTTATTAGAAACTTCTTAGAGGAGACAGAATTGCAGCTACAGAAAGTGAAGAAAGTAGAGAGAAAAATGAGATGACAGGGCAAGGGGAAAAGAAAGCTAATGAAAAAGCCTTACAGCTGTAGCCTTATAGCCTTAAAGAAAGTTAATACAGCCTTACACAAAGTGGCCTTTTGGATAAAAAGATGGAAATTGGTCTTTCTGGTTGTGTCTAAACTGCTGGTCTCATCAGCATGTACATCATCCTGTACTGTCGTGTGAGTCCCAGCCATCACCATCCACTAGCTCGTGTGCACTATTCAAAATAAGGAAAGCCTGTGTAGGCAGAAATGGTGTTTGCTGTTGAGGGACCAAGACTTCAGGGCATGCCATGGCCTCGCTGTTTAGCAAGCTTAGTCCTATCATAAATTATACACACCTGGAGAGACGAAATGTATTGCACTTTCCTATGCACGTTATTTACACAGCAGCATTAGACAACAAGATTGCCCAAATACTATTAAAAAAAAAAAAAAGAGAAAAAGGTACCATAACAATAACAGAAATATTAAAAGAAAAATAGATCCAAAGACTATTGCACTGGAAAACAGGCCTCAAAATGTAAAATCTTATTATCCCTATCATGAAGACTTGTTCAATGCTGTGAGTCACTGGGACTCTAGAGCAATCCTTTTAACATTTCTGACAATGGTGTTCTGTCTCTGACAGAGCAGAATAGAAGAAAATAAACTATTTTTAGTCTCTGACCTGAGAATGGGACAAAAAGAAGGTGCATCTCATAGAGGCTTTTTTGAGGTTTATTCCCAGAAAAGGCCTCAGCTGGAGAGGTCAGTCATCTCTTAGCATGGTGGTGGTTCCCTCCCTGACCAGCTATTCCTGTAGGAATGTACGAAGCTCCTTTCAAGCGCCAGTGTACCACACCAAGAGGATAAATACAGATCTCTTAATCTAAGCACAGAGCTGAAGGTTTCATCTGTGATCTTCAGGGCTTCTCAAATTTGGTATGTAAGTTTTTATAAACATAACCAGTAGAAAAACCTTTGTATGTTGGTATGTTAAATATAACACCAAGACCCCAATCCTAAAGTGCCAAACAGCAAAAGGCTTAATCCCAGCTCTTGCTCTGCTCCTTTGATTATGTAAACATGCTGCACAATAATAACTAAGTCTTATGAAATCCAGCCTGGTTCTGACCACAGGATGACTCCTTGGTTCCCTCTTAACTCCTAATCCAAAGGGAGGAGAAGGAACCACGCTGCCAAAAGCGCAGCAGAGAGTGAAGGTGCAGCTGGAGAGAGAGACATGGGAGGAAGGGCTGCAGCAGTTTGGCAGAATGCTATAATCAAACAGGTACTCAGAGCTTTAGCTGCTGGGGTTCCTGCTCCTTTACGAGCTCCATTCCCAGCATCAACCCCTGCCTAGCCCCTCTCTGAAAAACATGCAGTCTTTTCAGTACCATTGCTACATATTTTAGCTGTGATATACAATGTGCTTGTCCCACCACTTGAACTGAAACAGACGCTTGGCCCATTGGGCTTGAGGCTAGATGGCCATCTAAAGAGAAGTATGTATAATTAAATTTTGTCTCATTTTACGCCTTATCCTCCCTCTCCTCTTTTATCTCGAGCTACCATTAACAGGCTCCTTTTCATTCTCCCCCTTCTTAGCCTTTTTCTTTCTTTCCCTTTCATCCTTGTTTGTGTCTTTTTCATTTTCTCTTCCTTTATTTTTTTCCAAATCCTTTTGATCATCTCTCTCTTCAGTCCCCACATTCTTTACTTAGCTGTGTTCATGGTCTTTTCTATTTTATACCAGCTTCTCCCTCTCTTCTTTCTTACTATGTTCTTACTTCTTCAGCTGAATTAAACCTTATTCCAACAATCTCAGGACCTGATCTTCAGCACTGTTTGTATAAATGTTAGTCACTACTCCTTAATGAGTAGATGTGGATGGAAACAAAGCATATGGCTTGAAGGAACAGAGTGGAAAATGGGGTGATAAAATCAGTGGTATGAAAATGAATTTAATTACATTATTCTTATCATTGTCTCATCCACATGCTCATTTGCTTCGACAATGATTTTCTCTCAGCATGTGTGACATCTTAGCCATATACTTAATGTATAGCGTTGTCTCACATACAGATAATCTTTCATTTGTTATTAAAAAGCAGTGAAAATTTTGTCTAAATGAAATCAGATCTGCATGCTGCCAGCAGGAATATAATCTTTGGAGCAAATGATCTTGCCAAGAATATCTATGCAGGTCATGTATACATATATCTGGGTTAATTATTCCCATATAAATATGCTTGTTTTCTGTAACTGTACATAAGCACATACACAGTAGCAAGGTACACAGGAATATGGGATAAGTTGTCTAGTTAACAATTAACCTCATTACCCATTAAACTGGTGCAAATAGAGTAATTTGCTCACTTTCATATGCTTTCAGGCAAAGTGCTTCTGCTTTGAGTACTCTCATAGTTTCTTGAGTTTCTAGTTTGAAACTAACACTCCTGAATTTAGATTTCTTGTCTAGCAGTCTAGCAACCTCTTTTTAAAAAAAAAAAAAAAAAGAAAAAGAAAAAAGTGACAATGCCGCAGCCTTCCTTGCTACAGCATCTGCACATTCCCAAGCCCTCCGGTCATGCACTGTGACAGACTGGTTTGCAGATGAAGTTTATACCTTTCAGACTCCCTGTGCCAGAAAAACATGGAATTCAAGTTCACGAAAGAAATTATCTCTTCTCTAAATCTGTCGTTGTTTTGTTTTGTTAGCAACCGAAGCTGATCAGTCTCTTCTTTCCTCCTTGAGCTCTCCTTATGCAACAACATCCTAGTCTCTTCTGCACAGCTGAATCGCACTCTGACCTCTCTCTGTTCAATGACGATGAAAACACCACCACTCACACTAAACCATGATATTCCCACTTAAATCTGTCCAGAACTGGTCCTTGAGGGTAAGCCAGGAGTCCTGTGTCAACTAAAGTTATTAGTCAGAACTGGTGGTCCTTGGTACTTTTTTTTTTTCCCCCGGAGAAGCATTAAATGTCTTTTTTAAGCAAGTCAGCAACTGAGGATGACATATTTTCTAGACATAACAAACTCAGAGAATGCCCTCAATGTACAGTATAAAGCAGACCTCTTAATTTGATAAAACTACAATTCACTTCATTGCAACATCTGAAAAAGCATCTTTTTCCCACAATTTGCAACATTCTGAAACTATTTATGCATGAAAACTTCTCTTTTAATATTTGATCAGTCTTCTGCAAACTCTTTTATTGGTGTGTGAGTAATATCCATAGCATTAATTTCTTAAAGTCTTTAAAATGTTTTGCATTTTATAGACTGTAATTCATCATAAAACCAATACCACACATACATTACACATGAAGGCTCATCTTAACAATGACACTGACATTTCATTTCAATCTGAGCAGAGCCAAGAGAATGCCACTGATACATTTTCTGATTTCTCCCACTTAAAGAACTCAGTGAATTCATAAAGATAAATGTCATCAGCTGAGATCAGCAATCACATAACACACACATACATAATCAGGACTTTCTGTGTCTTTCATTTGTGTCTGCCAGAGTGCTCTCCTCCAGTAATTTTTTTCAAATGGGCTGGACAGAAAGGACCATAAAATGCAAGTGAACCAAATATCCTTTTCATGTTAGCAACTGCCAAGTTCCACTTTTCTGTGTCAGTCACAATTGTTTCATCATTTTCTGGGTCTGTTTATTCTGGGCCTCTGATTCCTCTCCCTCTTCATGTCTTTCTACTTCATTTGTGCTTCTGTTAAATGCCATTTTGTTTCTTAACTGCACCTTTGCTTTCTTTGTTTCTTTGCTATCCTTCCCCTCCTTTTCTTCCTCCATCTTCTGTATTTTCCTAGAGACTCTTCACAGAAACTGAATCACAAAGAAGAATTAAGAAAAATGAGAAAAATTGTTCTCAAGGGCATCAGGAGCAGCCCGGAAATCTTTGTTTCTCAGTAAAACCTAAAATGTTCAGTGAATGTGAGGGACATTTTCACTTACATTTATCTAAGACGGATGTAGCTAATACAGCTGGTGTTCCGCTATTAGAGAGGAAAGTTGTGTGGCCATGTGAGATGCAACAGATTAAGGAAGCTGAAGCACATTTATGTCAAAATGGTACTTATAAAGGTCAAGATACAAACTAGGGTGACTGAAGATTTAAGCACTGGTTTTGGAGAAAGTAACCTTAAGTGAGCAAAAATACAGTTATGACAGGAGAAATTACATGTAATTCTTGGTTCTTTCTCTTTTTTTGCAATATGCAGAGTGACAGCTTTCTAACTTAATCATGTGCCCAGCATTATAAGCATTATGAAACTGTAACGTTGTTTACATTATCTTCTTGTGCAATCACTATTTTTAATATTAACAAAAATATTCACACTCCTACAGAAGTTGGATTAGTTTAAGAAGTCACTTATCTTTATGATTTAAATCCCTCCCAGTTCCTGTCAGATTTCATTTTAAATCAAAATTATTATTTTACCAGTGCACTTAGTGGCTGTTAACAGAACCAAAACCACTAAGTTCAAAACTGGACCTAGAAAAAGACAATTAAAAAAAAAAAAACTATTTCCTTTTTGTATCTTTCACAGCTACCACCGTGCTATCCTGTAAGAGCATCTTGAGATACAGCCTTAACGCCAAATGCACTGCACAGACCGCTCATGATGAATAACTTCACATCCATTTTCAGGCTATTTTTCCCCAAACAGGTGAGAGCATAATGCAAAACGCTTCCAGATCACTCCAGTTGATAAGGAGCATAATCCATGGTACCACAAATCCATTCTGCTGCAGCTGCAGGAATATTTCCCGCTCTGCATTGATGTGAGTCTCCGCAGACATCCTCATTAGCTCAAGGTTTACACAATCTGTCCTTGCATCATTATGCAGAGCCACCAGCAGCCTCAGTCCTGCTAGGCAGAGGACATACTCTTCGTCAGATTAGTTAGGGGCATGCCTTCAGCCTTTCCTTGCTTTCCATCAGATACAAATGAATGAGAGAAGAACTCTTTTGGTGACCCTCTTCTCCAAAGCTTCATGGATGTTGCTGCGGGATGAAATACAAGATCCAGTGAATTTCTTTCTGTAACTCCTAATTTCACAACAGACAATAGACCATCACATGGTATCTTCAGAGGTTCAGCTGCACAACTCTGAGGCTGAAGCAAGACAAGAGAAAGCAGAGATAAGAAGGTATAGAAGCTGCTGACAGGGGAGCCCAACAGTCCTGACCTGAACCATCACACTAGCTAGTATCCATGCTCCTCCACTTTGACCCTGGCCATTGCTGGATATTCACTTTTTACAAATACATATTCTACTCAAAATAGCAATAGAATAATGGTATCTGGGGTCACCAAACATTTGCCTTGTGAGTCTGCCTTGTGACCTCTTGCATTTAAGCCCAGGATGCTTCTAGCCAGCCTTATCTGTGGACCAGTGGTCCACAGCAGTCTCCGCTGCTGTCCTCTTGTCTATCCCTTCTCCTCAACCTTCTTTCTACAAAGGGGGAGGCTAGTGAACAATCTCAGTGCTATTTCATTTTGTTTCGAAGCTAGAGTGCAAAACCAGAAAGCTATGCCTATATAAGAAAGCCTAGTGGTTTCTCTTTTGGATATGATGCATTTCTGTCAGTCAAGATGAAACATTTCTGGCTTCTTTTTCTCAAGCACCCTCTTGCTGTATGGGGTCACCTCATACAGATCTTCCAGGCATGCTGCAGTGTCTGCTAAGTCACAGGCATTTCTATATTTTTGTCCCATGTTTGCTTTGTGGTTTTGCAGGGATTTCCTTCACATCTGCAGCAAGTTCAGTGTTAGCACCACTGGGAACCAATTGCATGAGATGGAGTTCTAAAGTGCCCAGAGGACTGGTGTCATTCATGCTAGGAGATACTGTCTTAGGAACATTTATCCTGGGAAGCACCCAAGAGGGACCAAAGGAGAAACATCTCTCCTAAAAGAAGACCACTGTAGGTAAAAGGCACACATGAAAAGCCACATACTGTGACTTTCTCCAAACGACATGTTAGAAGATGCTTTTTCTCTAGACGTAAGACAACAGATACTAGACAGTAGGAAGAGTTTCTTCCTCTGTTCAAACTTGATGGAAATAAAAAACAAGGACTAATGAAAGTTTATCAAAATGGGAGATAGGATAGTTTTTCAGGAGAGCTGTCACGGACCTACAGTATTAACTAGCATATTTCCTAGTATGGTGGCAACACACAGCTTGGTCTACTGCTTTCACAGGGTAGGAGAGACAATCTAAAGAGAGAATGCAGAAACATATGACAGAGACTAAAATAAAGGTGGTCTACAGAAGGCATCAACAAAACCCATGGCTGTTGGGCAGTAAGCACAAAGATGTTTCGAAGGAATATTGCCACCATCATCCATTGGTGGATGTCCCTGGTATAGGGGATATGCTTAGGACAGAACCATGCCTTTTTGTGTACATTGCTCCTCAAATTTTCATTTTGACATTGTTTGGCCAGACTATGCTGGTCATCTGCTTCAAGTAGCCTCTTAGTCACCAAAACGTGGTCGCTCCTGTAAGGTATTATGGTGAACTCATGGGGCTCAGGAGCCCTGTGTCTTCTGCTCGGTATGAAGAGGCCAATTAGGTCTCAGCCTGGCCTTTCACCTCCATCTTTGCCTCATCTCTGCACAGCTGCACAGCAAAATCAGTACAGATGGGGAGGTCTCACAAGGTTTGCACAGTGCTTAATGTCCTGAAATGCAGCGTAAATGTTGAGTGAGCTGAGCTGTTACTACTGATTTCACTGTGAATAGGATTTGATCAAATAGGAACAATACCACTGGTGAAAGTGTTGAGGCAGAAAAATCAGGAACTGGCTTGTTCTCCTACTAGTGTGTTCCTCTACTAGTGTGACCCCACCTGGAGTTCTGTGTCCAGCTCTGGGGCCCTCGGTACAGGAAAGACATGGACCTGTTGGAGAGGGGACAGAGGAGGCCACAAAAATGACTAGAGGGCTGGAACAGCTCTGCTGTGAGGACAGGCTGAGAGAGTTGGGGTTGTTCAGCCTGGAGAAGAGAAGGCTCTGGGGAGAACTTATTGTGGCCTTTCAGTACTTAAAAGGGGTCTATAAGAAAGATGGGGACAGACTTTTTAGCAGCGCCTGTTGTAGTAGGACAAGGGGTAATGGTTTTAAACTAAAGGAGGGGAGGGAGATTCAGGCTAGACAGGAGGAAGAAATTTTTTACAGTGAGGGTGGTGAAACACTGGCCCAGGTTGCCCAGAGAGGTGGTAGATGCCCCATCCCTGGAGACATTCAAGGCCCGGCTGGACGGGGCTCTGAGCAACCTGATCTAGTTGAAGATGTCCCTGCTCATTGCAGGGGTTGGACTAGATGACCTTTGAAAGTCCCTTCCAAACCAAACTGTTTTATGATTCTATGAAAAACCAAAGTATTCTGATTTCTCGTTTTGAATTTTTTCCCAGTTACTCTATACCAGAAGCTGCGTATCTCTGGTTTTCAGGCATTTCATAGATTTCATAGAGAAGAGGTAGAAAAAGGCAGTTACTTTCAGTTCTGATATGGATTATTCCGAAGTGTTTGGTGCTCATAAGGGAGAAATTCTAAACTAGGAAATTCTTTACTCATACCTGCAATGCTTGTGGTCACAAGGGTTATTGTACATAATTCATACAATTATATCCTGAAGAGCTCTGACAATCCATTGCTGGGACCTGAACCTTTGAATTTAGCAGAGGTATAGCCCTGAAATGACAGAAGTGTTTTAATCTAGGTGATTTATAACTTGCTGGTGCTTGGTTTTTAGTAGCATTCTTTTAATATATTCTCTTTGTTTGTACTGTAATAAAAATAAAGATTTGTGGTGAAAACTTATTGCCTCTGATTTAGCACCTGTCTCTCTGGAAACAGCATACCCTTAGTTTACAGCTTCAAATGATGACCGGTCAGTTCCTCAACATGAGAAAATATTCCTCAGCAATGCTCATATCTGATCACTGCACAAGAGAAGGGAGAAAACAACAGTCTCACTTGCCATAGAGATTCATCTTTTTGAGAGCTGTAACTAAGACGATTAAGTAGACTTTTTTTTTTTTTTTTTAAATATAGGTAGTGGTTTTGCCCCCAAACACACCTGTAATTCCCATTAATACTGGTACAAGGGTAAAAAACCTCAAATCTACCACATTCCAGCTTTCCTGTGCACAAAATTCCCATTAACTTTAATCAAAGTTCTGCACAATGAGCAACAGCAGGATCAGCACTCATTTTGAAAAGCAAAGTAATATGTAATGATTCACTATAGCTGCAAAGCCTTCCTGACTTTTATTTATCGTGCTTTTATTTTGGTAATCATTCTTGTCCCATCAGAATGGTTATTTAAACTTGTGACAGGAATCCATTTCAGCATTATGTTTTAGCACATACATTTGTATCCATCATAATTCTTAATTTAGACTTAATAAAATAATTTAACAGTTAGTATAAAATCAATTATTAAATAATTGATTTTTTAGCACAATAGGGCATGGAGCAGGAGAAGCAATAGTATTCATGGCCACAACAAATTTCATTTCCTATGCCTTTGACAAAGCAAGGGGTAGTTGAATTCCCACTAATTTTATTATGTGTAACTCACTAAAAAATTCCACTGCATGCAAATAAAGTCATTCTTTGATTGAGTACGTTTCTGCACTTATTCTCTCCTGTGCTTACACTCCCTTTGTCTCCTCCGGGCCACGCTATTTAAATAAGCTCCCATTATTTTCAGTGGATTGACTTGCTAAAGGGAAATATTTGTGTCCCTTCACTGGACATCTGCTGTTGGTATGAAAGCAATCAAGAGGAAAAAATGATGGTATGAAGCACATTTAACTTTCACGCCTCTTCATCATTCTGCACAAGCGAACACCAACAAGAATTCAATCGCAAGTACATCAAAATATATTCCTCCTCTCTCTAAAAAAGCAGAAATATTGAAAAAAGAAAACAAAGAATCAGAAAAAAAGTACTAAATAAGAGAAGTAGATTTTACGTGTGAAACTTCCAACTTTGTAGTTCCTCCGCTGGCCCACTATTAACATTTTTCAAAAAAATATTCGAATACTTCCAAATACACAATTATGAAATAAATTCTATAAATGACTAATACAAACTGCATACTTCAGAGTTTTCATCATCTTAACATATAATTTACTTATCAATACTTTTTAACATACTAAGATAAAAACACAGAGGTTGTACTTACACCTATGGTCATGTGCTGCCTTTTTGATAGATTCTGCATCACTGACTACTGTGTCTGCCTGCTCAGAATTGCCTCTGATGAGATGGTATCGCAGCATTTTGCAACAGTATAAATTGTTGTTAAAGCAGACTTCACAGGGAAAAAAAATCAATTTTTTTGTTGAAAGACAAGTACAAGATATAAAGTGCACTTCCTCCCATTCAAAGACAACTGTAGGAAAAAAGCCCACAACTTAATTTTGTGTTCCAATAGGATCCAATTGAACAACATCTCATGCATCTCATAAAACAATTGCATCAAAGTAATAGTAGGAAGTTGTCTAGAGGTGCTGTTGACAACATGAACACTACATTGCTAAATAAGAGTCAGTAATGAAGAGGCAGAAGGAACTCTAATTCCATCCATCAATGACTGTTTTTAAGACCCATGAAGAGAAACAAAGAGGCTGCATATTTCACTTCTGCTTCACGAACTCCTAATTAGCTGCAAATGAACTTCTGGCAAAACTTAATCTTATGCCAAGGCACAGCTACTATTATCTGATGCTAATTCAAAGCCATTGAAGAAAAGTATATGTGAGTGAACTTCAAGAGAAGTCTACAGGCAGAAAGAAAACTAACCTTATATTGAATATGGCTTTTCAGTTGAGGTATTTGCTTCCGTGTAGTTTTGGTAGAATGAACCCAAGATGTCAGAAATATGTTCCCCTAACTGGAGACACCATCTGAAGGGCTCTCTCAGATGTGATCAGTCAGTGTTAGCACTGATGGCATCAGATATTACTGTTCCAGTTGTCTGCTTAAGTCCTCTGCCTTATATGTAGACGTGTGTTGAAAAACAACTTTCATCAAGTATTTCTAGGGATTATCACTAAAGGGAATGTTCCATCTGATTGGAAGCTGCAGAGTAACCCACTCTGGAAAACGGTTTATCTATGGAGAGGGATGGACTAGCATATTTTTAGCAGAAAAAAATATAATGCTACAGCTCTGCTGGTATAACTCAGTGTGTGTTCCTTCTATTATGTAATAAATGTTCATTTATTTTGGAACAATTATTCTGTCTCGGAAGACTGAGAAGTCAGCTTACTTCGCAGTGCTTATCTCCTGAATTTTTATTCTTCTGACCTCACTCCTGACACAGTTGATTATAGAAGCATTGAACATAAAGAATAGCAACTTGAAGTTCAAATGAGTAGGGAGAGGTAGAACAGTACAGAACTTTGAAGACAATGAAATTAAGCCTAAATTTGTAATAGAAAAAGATGTTAACCCACATGAATGACAAGATCAAAGCAACGAGTGACAAAGATGATATTGCAGTCTGTATTTGTACAGACTTTGAAGACTGAATATATGAATATTTGCAAGTATTTGCATTTGATCAACCCTGTGTTTCTGTTTCTTTCTGCTTCTGACCAATCCTATTCAGCCATACACAAATCTGAAGGTTATACGCTCTTAGTTGGCATAAGTAGGTGTTTTTTTAACAGTATTCGGTATTTCAGCTATCTTGCTCTCATCTCCTGTATGTACCTCCTGATAGTGTTGACAGAGACACAGCTGAGGACATACACATTTTGGGAGAAGCTAAGAACAAGTAGTAAAAGAAGAACAGTGAAGAGTTTTCTTTACAAGGTATGGGAAGCTAGAAAATAGTTAAAAGCCATGTAATACATTTGAAAATGCAAAGGTGGAAAGCAAGATGGCTCTGAGTGTAGTAATAAGCCTTAATGGACCTGATCAGTCTCACCTGGGGCCTCCACCCACACCTTCTGCCCAGTCGTCCCAGAAGCCCCATTTCAGTGCACCCTGGGGCCTTCAGTAGCTACTGGAGCTATGCTGTAGGAACACTGGTCTCCATGTGTCCAGTCAAAGACTCTGTTGACCCAGCCACCAACCCACTTCTGGGCTTGATCTTGGACCTGTCTTATCACTGTAGACCTGTTTGGTGATCACTGAACATGATCCTAATCCTGACCTGTACATTGCCTTTCTAGCATTGTGTCGGACCTGCCTCATTACCTTGGTAGGGCTAGTGATGAGATCCCGGTCCCTCTCCTGCTAGGAGGTCTTACTTCACTCAGCCCTGGCTCCCCATTTTTTAGGAAGCAGCTAACCCTTTCTATTCCCTCACAGAAAGCTCAAGTTTGAAGAGCGATAAAATATTTTTAAGAGTAGAGTTAAAAGCCACAACAGTTTTGTCTTTGTAGATTGTTAAACACTATAGTTTTCTAATGAAACGATGGTGACCAGAAGACAAGATGGAATTTGGCTTGAAGACATCAAAATGCATCACACACAACCTAGCATGAGGTACGTGTTCTTTCTTCTCCATACAAGTCACATATGTGGGTAGAAGGAGACTGTTGATCATGGAATCAAAAACTTTGCTTGCAGCAGAAGAGACAGCATTGTATATAGAGTTAAATTTTTTATGAGTTTACAAGCTTCTACCTGCCTAGGCAACATTCTGTCTTATCCATCTTATTATAGCAACGTGTGAGATTATGAAATAGATGTTCTTCCACAATGCAGCTGTTTGTTCTTGGGCTTAAACTAGCAGTAACCACCTCTGCACAGCGTCATCTGTTGCTCTTTGCTTCCCCTTGACATTCAGATCTCAAAGGTCCTTCACTGTTTTGCTTGGATACTTCAGACCTTTTTCTCACTTCTATTTCAACAATTTCCAATTAAAGGTTGCTTCTCAGTACTGTTTTAAATTTTGTTGTTGTTGTTGTTGTTTGGTTTTTGGTTTTATTTTTTTTTTTAATTTTCAAAGATCTGGATGTCTTTTCTCTCTCAAGTCCCAACTATGGTTCAACATCAAGGCCAGGAGTGGCCATGTAGTTTTTCCTCACTTTATTCTTTTATATATTTGTTTAACAGTTGGAAATAAAAGAGGACTTTGGTTTTTGTTACCACCAAACTTCAGGGTGATCAAGTGAATAAGACAAGTTGTCCTTGGTACAAAATGGATCGTTATTGTCGCTTGCACAAATCATTAGTACCAGGAGAAAAAAAAAATAAAGCAGGCGGTTGTATTACACATGACACCATCTGATAGGGAGCAGCCACAGTTGTGATTAGCGCAACTCAGTGCCAAATGAATGATCAGGGATCAATTCCAGTGCCAGCAAGCCCCAGCAGCAATAAGCAAGGAAGATGATGAGCCTGTACTCAAGATGGAACATTTTGTACGCAGCAACTTTTGCAGCTGGTTTAGATTGACCTTAGATTCCAAGGATTTTTCTGTTCCTTGGAGGAAAGGAAAGATGGGGTATGGAGTGGATGTGATCTTTTAAGGACAATATTATATCCTCACCCTACCCCTCAAAAAAAAAGTGGGGGGAACACCTGACTTTCTTAAGAAATACTAGAAGATTTATTCAGAACACTACATTAACCACTGAAATAGCTCTTCAGTAACAAACGAAACCTTTACAGCATCTATGGATACACATATATAAAACTTTATTAAACAGAATATAATTGAGTATAATGCAATCAATGAATCCTGGCACATAGATAAGCACACTTTTTCTTTTTGAAGCTTTTTACAGTAAGTCGGGAGTGAAAAGGTTAAGAGTATCAGTAAAAATCTGAGTGACAAGATAATGCTATCTAAAGATAAGTGAACATTGGCAAAGGATAAGATGTTGTTCTGTATTTAAGAAGAGTAACAAATGGAAAAAAAACCTTTCAGGTTTGACATATTCTCCCTCGACCTACAGAGATGATGTGATTTTTCTCGAGTGGTCCTCCTGACCAAGGATTGGCTCTGGAATTTCACTGTGGTAGAGAAGTAGCTTTGCTAAAAGCAGAAAATCAGAATCATTGTATGTCTTACTTCTAACAAAGCATATCTTTTTTTTGCTTATTAGCTGTAGTTAAATAAGAAAACGTGACCCTCTCCTGTGAAGAAAATTACTTTTTCATCATATTTAAACAGCAGTGTCATTGAAAGGTTCATGAAACTTCTCTGCTTGAGCTTTAGAACAAGGAGGAGTGAGCTAGTGAAGATCATTCTTGTCCAACTGCTTTATTATGCAAAAAAAAATAGCTTTGAGCAGTGAGAGTCACGTTATCTGCTACTGATCCAAAAGATCAGGTGACAACCAGTGTAGCCCACATTCTTGGCCACTTAATCAGCATTGTCAGAGGTCAAAAAAAGGCAGGATGTTTGGCCCTTCCTCCAATATTTGAATACAAGTCTTCGTGTTTCTATTTGTGCTGTAACATGAGCAGAAGAGCGTTCCTGCTCCGTATCATGATAAGAAGGATGACTTCATGCTACGGATTATGCAGGATGATGGCCTTGATGCCTTACGGAATTTGAGATATGTTTACTTATTCTTGTGCCAGTAATACAGAACCAATGGCATTGTGAATATCATTAGCATCTTAAAGGAAAGGTAACAGCTAAATAGATAAACACGACATATATGTAATTGTTAAGCATATACATACACTTATAAGAACCTTTCCTTGACATTGATCAAGTACTTCTGTTTCCACATAATGATAAGCATTAGGACCTCAGACCTCCCTAACCAGTAATACAGTTCTTGATCAGTTTGGAATTGTCAAAAATCATTTGTCAGAAGTGGCTCAGAGATCTGGAATACTGGAAATGGATCTGCAAAATAATTATTAACAGGGAGAGGGCAGCTGAGCTGAAGTTTGTGTAATAAACAGTGTAATTATTCATAAAGTAACACCAGGTTTTCTAATTTTCTCCCAGTGGGATATATACAAATTCCACATTTAAAAATAAAAGAAAAACTTTACTATGTATCTTGGTTATGGGCATTTGCTATGGATACACATTAAAATCTAGAAAACAGTTATGACAACTTCCAGATTTTTTTATCCCTATTCCACATGTTCTATTGTCTCACTCTTTGACTCCTTTCAGGAAGAGTGACTAAATTTGTGATATTTGTGATCTTCTATATTCCTAAGCCTAGGTGATCCAGTTAAAGAACAGATGCAAAGTATCTGTTTGCCAGTAAGAAACAATCAGCAAAGTCCTTTTTTTTTTTTGGCAGATGCTCCCAACCCCCTTTCCAGCCACAGCTTAGCCCTTAATGAACTCTATTGAAGGCACTCTTGGAATTGAACCACTAGTGAACCTGTGGTTTTTGTCTAGTGTTTTCTTGATGCTCTAGTTTTTTGGTTTTGTTTTTTTTTTTAATAGTGTTTCTGGACTGTTTTCATACAGGCTCTGCTCCAGTACTAAAACAGAGCTAACAAATCCCAATCAGCCATGCATGACCTGTGTTTTCTATTGTTCTTGTTGGTTTAGCTATTGCCCAGAGCTTAACTCTTTCTTAGATTTACTGTAATTAAAGCAGAATGGTTACATCTTTGACAGTCAGAAACACTTTAGCCTTACTCCTACTATAACTGTGACCACTCTCACGTTCCCTTCTGTAATCCACAGAACTTGGTGACTTTCCATCCCACCTTCACCAAGCTAACGCCAGATAGCTTTTGGATTTGGCATGGAGTTTTCGATTCCCTGTAACAAAGAGGAGGTTGAGAGTTACGGTTATGTCTGAACACGATAATTTATTGCACTGTGGTAGGATTGACATTGGCTGATCAGAGATACAATTTTACGTGTCTCTGGATGTTGTGAACCTAGAGAGTTTATTAGCATAAGCATTGATTTAACTGTTCATTTCTGGATTTTTAGTGACAGATCTACTAGAAGATGCATTTTAAAGTTAAATTTACTCTAAGTTAAATTACTGATAAGTTTTTTTTTACAGTTTTGTAGTTCCAAAGGTAGCACTTTCAAGACTAGCTATAGTTTCTAATTTTTAGAAGCTATAACTGCAGCATTTAAAGTACATGAAATTTGCATAAATTATGTGACCAGGAAAAAAATGTAAAATAAAAAATAACTAGAATTTGTATCACAACATAACCCTAGCTCACCAAGGCTTTGGGGAACTAAGATAACTTTTTTCGAAAAGACCGGGAATTTCCAGACAAATAACAAACGAAGAGAATGCTCACAATTCAAAATAAAAACTCTGACGTCAAGAAACACAACAATTAATGCTGTTCTGCCCCCTTGCGTTAACTTTTGAGGTAGCTGCCTTACCCCCACACGTCTAAAAGTTCATGTCCCTTCATGAAGATTGCATCACATAACAAATGCATCAGCAAAAACATAATAGAGCAGTGTCCTGACAACAGCACGGCTGGGCAATCACTGGAAATGATACAGCTGTGTGTCTAACTTTGAAGATGATGTATTATAGGTAAAAATAATAAAAAATGTGCACAAATCATTAATATGTTGCAACTTGAACTGCCATATGGGGGATGGGTAAATACTTGATTGAAACGAGGGTCAAGCCAACTCACTATGTAAGTAGCATAGAAAACAGAGGATCTGTGCTGGAGAAAAATAAGAACCTAGAACCTGAGCTCCTATATTTGAGTTTGCCAGCTCAAACCCTTAATTGCAGTGTTATCTAGATTCTGGTTTTTACCGTTTTATTTGTAACCCACTGGGAATAAGTATGTATTAAAGTTGGCCACGCTTTCACTTGAAATAAAAAGAAAGCTTTAATTGAAAGTGATAGCCAACAAAAATACTTCCACCACTCTAAGTCCAATTTAGAAAGAACTGGTTTAAAACCAACAAACACATCCTTGCAGTGTCTTGGACACCAGGAGCCCAAGCCCCAAATTGAAAAAGATCGTCAAGCAGCTGTATTTCATATGTGACATAGAGATAAATGCCAGAAGTCGCGGACTGCGAATAACAAAAGGTAACTGCCATTTTAACGTGATTTTACTTCTATCATTCACTACCTAACCCTGCCAGTTCATGACGTCATTCTTCACTCACAGGAGTAAAAGCTGCGACCCTGCTTCGAGCGGGACTGGCGATGCCCAGCGGTCCCTGCCCCCCTCCCGCCCTTCCCAGCCGCCCCGAAACGCTCCGGAGGGGCGAGGGGTGCCTGGAGCTGAGGGCTGGGCAAGGCGCCCCAGCTGTATTAGCAAGCACAAGAATGAGAAGCAATTTATTTACAACACGGCGCCGCTCGTCGCCAGCCCGCAGAAACCCATTTACATCTTAATTTCCTTTTAGTATCATCAGCCTTTCGCTGCGAGGGCAGGGCTCTCAGGCTTTTCGCGGCGGGCTGAGTTGTGGCCTCGAACTAGTTCTTCTGACAGACTCCAGCTTGCCTGTAAAAAACAAAACGATTACGAAAAGCCAGCGCTTTCCCCCTCTCTTGTATTCATCCTTCCCCGTCCCGGTGCCGCGGAGCAGCGCCAGGGCGGGGGCGCGGGGAGAGCGGGGCGGCTGCCCCGGGACCGGGCTGCTGGGGGCGGCGGGAGCCGCTCCCGCTGGGCCCCCATCCAGGGGGGACAGGTAGCCAAGGCGGCCCAACTTCCGCGCCTGCGGCTCTCGCCGGGACCGGCCCGCGACAAAGTTACCGAGCCGCCTGGTTGAGATTTTCCTTTTATTTTGGCTTCTCCTTCTCTGCCCCGCTGTCCAGGAACTTTAGACATCGTCCTGCCAGGCACGCAGCCACCTCCTCTGCAAACAAAACCGCTGTCGGGTCAGCGACGGGGCGGGGGGAGGGAGGCGGGAGGCAGACTCCAGCGCTTCAGCTCCGCAGGCGCGGCCGTGCGCGGAGCGCTGTGCGCGGCGCCCCGCCGCTGCCGGCCCGCGCCGCCTCGCCCTCTAGCGGGGGAGAGCGGCAGCGCCGGCGGCTGGGCGTGACTTTCCGCGCTCCCTTTAGCCTGCCTGCCTGCCGGGGGGAGGCGCGAGTCAGTCAGGGAGCCGAGCTAAACCGGGACTAACGGCGGCGCCGGGCGAAGAGAATCCGGGATTAAGGGTGTCCCGTCCCCACCCCCGGGTACCGGGGGAGGCGGAAGGCGTGGGGCGTCCGAGCGGGGAGGCGGTGCGGACCCTGAGGCGAGGGCAGCGGTGCGGCCGGAGGAAGGCAGGCAGCCCCCGGACACTTCGCACCCCTCTTTCCTTGCCTTTAGAAGCGAAGAGAAGGCGAGGACGGGAAAACCGCCTGCGGGACACCAAGTGGGGGAGTCCGGCTGCCCCCTCCCTGCCTACCCCACTGACTGGAGGGGGGCGAGAGGGGCGCCTCCTACTTTGGCAAACACTTTGGCACTTTGCTGGATCCGGAGCAGGAAGGGGTGGAAATATGGGGAAAGTTGGAACTTGCCTGGTTACTTTGGCCGGACTTTTGCTGGCGGCGGGAGCGCAGACGTTCACAGGTAAGGAGTCGCCTTGCCTGCCCCGGGACCAGCGAGCCCTCCCGCGGGCGGGGGCGGCGGAGGGGAACGGGGGAAGCGATTCGGGGTCGGTTGGGTTTTGGTTTAGTTGTTTTATTTTTTTTTCTCTCCCCGTCCCCCTGGCGGGGCTGACACTTGGGAACCGGTGCGTACATAGTGTGTGTGTGGGGAAAAGTGTCCGGAGGAGGCGGCGGCGGAACCGGGATGCCCTTAGGTTTTCGCTCCTGTGCCCCGACGGGCGCTGAGGCGAAGGGCGAGAGGCTGGCGGGGCTCGGGCAGCCGGGGGGCAGGGCTGGACGGACGGGCGGGACTCGGCTTCCCTCCGGCGTTTTTCCGCCGTCGACTTCCCGAAAGTTTCCCTGTGCCCCGGCTCGGGAGGCGGAGGGGCGAGCTGAGCCGCCGCCTCGCCCGGCGACGGAGCTGGCGACGGGGGCAGGAGAACTTGCGGTGCCCCGCGGAGGGGGCCCCGCCGCCCTGCCCGCCGGTTCCTCCTCGCTCGCCCCCGGAGCTCCCCGCGTTTCGCGCTGCCCGTAGGTGCGGCTGTGAGATGCCGGCAGAGCCGGAGGTAAATCCTTGGCCCCTCGTTTTCTGCAGCCCCCCAAAATCCTCACCTGGGAGGGCAGGGCAGAGGCTGCCTGCGTCTGCGGGGTGTCAGGGCTCTCATCCCGTGAAGAAGTGCTCCATCAACAGCGTTTCTCTGTTCCCTGAAGGTCCTAGAGCTGCGTATGGTTATCTTGGTCTCCAGTCCCCTGCCTGCACCCCTGTCCTATTTATATGTTGAAGAAACCCATAATTTTAGACAGAAATTTGGGTTGTGAAATAGTTCTGTGTGCTTCACTGCGAAGAGTAACTTCAGATTTTTTTGTTTGTTTTGTTCCTAACATGAAGTTAGTGCAACTGAAAGGCACGTTAAATTGAAGACATCTGGTCTTCAGTTCATGCGAAGTGTGTTTTGATCTGGTGGGAAGCAATAGTTTTGACTTTCCTTGTTGCTCAGGCTGCAGGATAGTTTATATTTTGTACATTACATGTTGCTTCTATGCAGCACTATAGCTGAAGCAAGTTTTATGGCTAGGAATTGGTGGTCTGTTTTTAAACTTTTTTTTTAAATGAAAAAATTCTGGTTTTACATTAGGTTTCAGGGACCTTTTGTGTATGCAGCTGCATTTCCCCTAATTTCTCGCCAGCATTTTTATTGCAGATGAGACAGAAGATCCCTGAGCAGAAAAACGTTTTGTACTGAGGTGATATATAACAATGATGAAATCTTTTCCATACAGTCATGTTAGGATGAATCTATGCTCTGTAGTGAATTATGGAGCTGAACTCATGTATATTAGCCCTATAACTCATTAATATTGGAAGTCTAGTGTCCAGACTTCAGTGAGAGCTCTTGCTTTATTAAGATAAATCCACAACTCATTGCTGACCTGGGTGAACTGTCTTACTTCTTGTCTAAAGTTAAGCTGGGGCAACTCTTATTCTTCTGGATATTTAAGTGGTGTGTGTGCGCGCGATATGCTGATACTCTATTAGGGACAATATTTGAGTACCATTCATGTTGCCAAAGAACAGTCCCACATTAGTGTTAAATTTGTATCTGTTGTATTTGTTTCCATTGCTGCATGCTGTGGAAAGAACTGCGATATAAAACACAAACAGTTCAGAGATGACCTGTGCAGACTGTTATTCAAAAGGTGTGATTCCAACCCTTCCCAAGTCCACAATAACAGGGGCTGCAATTTACACACTCCAGTGAAATTGCAAAGGATGTCACGGGATGCAGAATCTGTCCGGCTTTTGCCCTGTGTATGCATATGTGTATGTATGTTAAATATTGAATATAAAGATTATTTGTGAAGATGTGCGTACAGTTTTTTTTTTTTAAATATTGATTCTGGGCACTCGGAACAAAATTGATGAAATTTCCATTTTTGTACTTTACCATTTGAAGTGAGTGCCTAGGAGTCATTTTTGCTTGAGGGAAAAAATTGCTGTTGCTTTTGTTAAAAGCTTGATGCATCAGTTTCACAGAAATTATCTTACAGAAAAATCTGTCCTTGAGTTGGCTAGTTATCTTTTGTAATAGCCATTCCTTGTTGCAGACGGGAGTTCTATGACTAACTAACCTATAAAAAGTTTATAAACAAACAAAGAAGAAAGAAACAAAACCAACTCCACACATGTTCTGAGCAAAGAATAGCAGTGGGTGAGTTAGGTAATCTTTGGCATTTATAGTTCCATTTTTATTTTTACCCTTTTCTAAAATGACTGATTCATTTTACAGAGATTGGTTCTAATATTACCATCAGCTATTGTTTTATTTGAGTGTCTTATTTAGAAAATAATCTTACTGAAAGATCAGATCTTGGCTTTTTAAGGCCTGGAAGCATTCAAGTAATCTTTTGAAAGCAGCTTAACAGTTAATAACAACGAGATTTTTCTCCGAGGCCTTAACTACAGAATCTAAAATTCTGGATTCATCACTTCAAGAAGCAAATGGTTTCCGGAATTTGAATTTAAGAGATGTTACTAGGAACATCGTCTTAAACAGACGATGCTGCTTAAGTGTTGGGTTTGGTTTTTTTTAATATCTGGGATCTTTCTGCAAGAGTACTTTTTTTTGTTGTTGGTTTGTTTTTTTTTTTAGTTTCTTTATGAGAAACTAGCACACCTAATTAAGCTTTTTTTTTTTGCTTATAATTTTAACATAAATGTTATTAAGTGGGCCCACGTTAACACTGGATGCTGCCATTACAGAAGTTCCTGAAATGAGGTGTTCCTGTCCTACGAAATGCCACCTGACTCCACCGCGTTCCTTCTTCCATCTCCACGGTAGATCATTCAGGCCAGGGAAAGCGATCTTCTCCTGTAAGGGATTCAGGTCAAACATAGAAATGTGGAGAGTTAGAAAGGGCATTTTAAGTTTTAGTTTTTCTCTGAGAAGGGATGAAACATATTGCAGTGAAACAGATGTGTGTGGATGGATGGACTGACTAAAAGTGCTTGTAGGAGTCCGTTTATAGGAAGCTTTGCACCCAGACTAGTGGCAATTATGAGAAGAACAGGAGTAAAAGTGCTGTACAAAAATTGAAAATTACTTTTCTAGTAGCTAGTAAAGGTTTTATACAGAGAATACTAGTCCTCAAGCTACTTCATAGACTAAAAATACAATTCTGAATATGCATTCTGAATAGATGTTGTGCCTTGTATTCATCTATTTCGTTTTTGGATGTAGGCACACTAAAAACAAGAACTGCATTTTCCAAAAACAGATGTAAGGAAGAAGTTTGACATGCTGAAGCTGAAACTTACTGTGGTTATGTTGATGTTTGGCAACTGCAGAGAGGCAAGATGAAAAGGAAGAATATAGGTTAAGTCTTCATAGGTCCTATCAAAGCTGAAAGGAAGTTCCTGGCAGTTGGAGCAATGTATAGAAAATAAAAAGTGTCTGGTATAATTAACCGTGTTTAAAGAGATTTCTCAGAGTATTCGGGATCTTTGTTTGGAAGCCTTTAATAGCTATTCTGATCATTTTACCAGCTAGGAGCTCCAAGTGTGGTTATATCTTATTTTGACAAATTCTGCTTTGGCATGCATTGCTCATCCCACCTGCTTTCCTTCCTCTCTTCCCATCCATAAAGTCCATATTCCTGCACATATGCCAGTGAAAATGCAGCTATATTGGTGGCTGACACAGTTGTCAGCTTATCAACAAAACCGTTCCAGTTAAAGTTCATAGCATGGACCTGGCCTTGCTAAAGAGTGAGAGCTGTGAGGGAACCAAACTTCTTGCTGTCGGGTGAATAGGTGAATGACTTGTGTTTTACACCTGAGAGTATTCATATTTAGAATAGTCCAGCAAAGTAATGGAAGCATGCTGAAGAATTAGCTTCTAGGTATGTCTTTTTTGTTTTGTTTTGTTTTGTTTTAATTTTTGACAGTTAGATGCAATAAAGTTTGTGTTGCCCTGTAAACTGGCATGTACTCCACAATGCTTCAGGTAAAAATGAGAGTCTGGGCTTTGGAAGTGGCACAGTTTGCCAAAAAAGAAACTGTGTGGTGGGTATGTGGGATGAATTTTTAAATTTATATTATTTAGCTATTCTGGGCTTGCTCTGGTGACAAAAGTTAGTAATGAAGCCTCATCAGAAATTAAATATAAATCATACAAAAATATTGCAAGGATATATTAACATGGTGGGGGGGAGGAGGAGAAAAATCCTGTGATGTTTATTCGGTCTCATATTTAGCAGTCATCAGAATCCATGAGGAAAACAAATCACAGTGTCCTGAAACAATATAGCAGCATGTAATTTATGAAAAAATAATATATTTAGTGGTCACAGAAGTTGCTAGATTGACAGCTAGAGAGACCAAATCCTCAGGCAAATCACAAAACATGTCCGGGTGGAGCGAGTAAGTTTCTGAACTCCATCTCGCTGATGTCATCTGGATCGACCTGAAAAAATGGGGAGGATGTTTATTTTTGATGTGCGCTCGCTCCTACACCCAGATGACCAGCGAACATGTCAAACAGCCCAGTTGCCAGTGGCCAGGTCAGTTTTACACATCACTGCTGAGATGATCGGTTCGGTTTGCGCCGTCGGATCCAGCAAAGGGAAGATAAGAAGTGTGGACTTGATAAGACACAGCCCAGCGATGTGGGGGGATCAGGACCTGGGAACTGTTCATGTGTTTCACATGTTGCAGCTTTATGCTTAAAGGCAGAGCCTTTTTGGGAGGGTGTTTAAAGCTCGTTAGAATCACTGTCACACACTTATTTGGGGTGGCTACATCACTTGGTTTTAAAGGTGTTTCCACAGAAAGTGACTGGCATTTAGGAGCCTTTCAGCTCACAAGTACGGCACTTATGTAAAGAAATAGTTTTGAAAATTTTCCCAGGTACAAATTGTTTGTTGATTGATGTCTGAAGGCAGATGAATTATCTTATATCTGCTCAGTTTCCTTAGGAAAACCTGAGAGTGCTCTTAATTTCATTTGATTGTTTCATTTGATTTTGCTGATAACTTCCAGATTCGTATTTCTGATTTGATGTGTAATGTTATCAACGTATTAAAAAGGATTTCAGGAAAACAAAACCAGTTTGTAGCATGTGGTCATATGTTAATAAAGAAAAAAAAAAACGGCAATAAATTTTACTGTCTCACTTTATTCTCCCCACGACGTACACATACTTCTTGCAGATTTTTTGCAGCGTCTTCATGAGTTCTGCCTGCTGTGATCTGCTGCTGATCACTAGGTGTAGCTGCATCTCTAAATCCACTTCTCTCTAAACTGGGCTTTATTGAGAATGTAGGTGTGTTTGGAGCTGGGGAGGTGTGAAAATATATGATGGATTTTTGTGACCTGGAGAAATTTAATCTATTGGTGGCTTTGTTTGCACCGGTTTGATTATAATACAAATGAACTTTTGATTACTTTTAAAAAGGCTGATTTCAGTATCAGTATTCAACAGAAGGATGAACGAATGCTCTACTACAATAAAAATACATAATAAAGTGCATGAAATTACAAAGAAATTATTAATACTTTCCTACTGTTTTAAATGCAAGCATAATTGCTATAGAGATAGCTGTAAGATATGCTACAGAGATATGCTATAGAGATATGCTATAAGGCCATATCTTAACCATCTTGATTGATCCTCATCTTAAATAAAAACTTAAGTGCATGTCTTCTTAAAATCTATTAAGAAGCTTTCTATTCCATTCAAAATAAGTATTTTCAGAAATGATGTTACTATCAGTGGAATTCTGTACTGATTTTGGAAAAATATGTTGTTTTGATTTTTAAGCCATGTGACTTCCATTAATGTTACGAGGAGGTACAGAGAGTAAGTCTCCCATATATGCTTTAAAAATTAAGGTATATAAGATATAAAATAAGATATTTTTGTGGCCAGATTTCTGAGAGTAATAGTAGTAAAAATAAAGGTGTATTTATGCCTCTAAAAAATATGCCCAGGAGCTGCAGGGAATGGGAAAGTATCCCAGGCAGAAGCATCTGACTCCACAGTGACCCTTTGCCACATAAAGAGCAACAGTAGGAAATAAAGTAATAACCATGTTTGTTCGGACGAAACCAGGGCAGTATCAGCAGGGAAGAGTTCTGAAAGCAGGTTTGAATTAGGGTGTTTGGGGGAAAAGGCGGGCATAACATTTTCTGGAAGTGTAAGAGATGAACCTTGTTCTAGAAAAAAAGCTGAAGTCCTAAAAGAGCTAAATTACATCTGGAAAACACAAATGGGCTTATGATTATTCACATGTCCTTATTTTTGTCATCTTAGTTTTGAACATGTTTATCTTTAATAATATATTCAAGACTCGAAAGTGTCTTCTGACAGCTTTACATAGCAATAGTTGATTATCTTTACACTTATGATTAAGTGTAATGACGTTAATTAGTTTTAATTTTTTTCCTGTGGAATGGTGTAAAACCAACATTTTGCTTGGTTATGAGTGTGTTTTGGTCCTCCCTCCACCCCAATCTGCCCTGATTTAGAGAGCAGTAATTTTTGGTTACAGTAGGGTTTTTTGAGGGGTAGATTGGCTAGTTTTTTTCCCCCTCTTCTTTTTTTGTGTGTGTGTTTTTTATTTTTTTAAATCTTCTTCAGTGTTAAGCTATTATAAATATATTTTACACACTGTTTTGTTAATCATAAGAAATTATTTTGCTCTAGAATAAGTAACAGCTAATTACCTCTTTCATCACTTTGGCTCTTCATCTTATAGGAGAATGAAATAGAGCATCACATGCTTGTATTGGAGCAGGGTGGGTTTGTGTGGTGCTGTGTGTGTGTTTGGTTTTTTTGGTTTGTTTTTTGGGGGTTTTTTTTTTTTTAGGTTTATGGCACTGTTATTTTGGGAAAGTTTTCGGAAGGATTGTGCTCTATTGCCTTGAATCCTGTTGCCTTTTTTTATCCCTAACTCTAAAATTGGATCTTGTTTAGACTTTTTATTTTTGCAACTAACATGCCAGATAAAATACTTCTGTCTGCAGCCCTTTGTTTTAATTCTGTAGTGCATAAAGGCAGGCGGATTAGATGAAAAAACTGTTTAGTTGTGCTGATGAGATTCTAACATAAGATTGAGGAGGATATTACAGGAGTTCCTGTGCACCTTCAGGTGGATGGATAATGGACCAGTAATGACTTGAGATTTTCATAATGAAGTTGTTCTGACAGGTAAATGAATAGAGGGGCTTTTCACTTTTGGTTTTCTGGGTGAATATACACTAGACTGAGTAATTACCATCCATGACCTGTTCACTTTTATACTTGTATATATGCTTGTAATCTGTGCACTAGTTTGGATATCTGTGTCTTAAGAAGTTATTACCCCCCAGCAGACTTCAGCATTTTTTGTGGTGTACTCACATCAGAGGTGGTTGCAGGAGGGGTGTATTTTCTTTCCCCTCTTGTTCTGCTCCCTCTAAGGTCAAACAGTTCCTTGTTTTTTGGAACTGATGCTTAGTAATTCCACTATGGCTGATACAGTGATTTATGACCAAAAAGTGGTCATCTACATGCACATCTTAAAGTTTTGGTTGCCCAATCTACATAGTTTCTGAGGATACTGAGGTTTCCTCAAGGGATTCCAGTTGTCCTCTACATGCATAGAAGCTCCTGTTGTCTCACTTCTGCTTTTTTCACGTTCGTGGCTTTTGACTGCTTTAGCACACAGTTCAGCCAACAGTTGAAAACAAACATGAAAGTCAATTGCCATCTCAGTGAACTGTGTGAGGCCCCAGATCAGATGTAACTCTTCTCTCTGTAGTTGTTTGGTATAGTTGCTCTCTCTTCTTATGTGATTGGTAAATTTGTTTTGTTTGGGGGAAAAAAAAACCCAACATTATTACCTATTCCTTCTTCCATCCTTCTAGTAAATGAAATTGCTGTGAGAAGTCCGATGTTTCCCAACAGCTCTACAGGCTGTTCAGAGTGTGCTCCCAGGCTTGGTAGAAAATTGTGAGGAAATATATTAGTTTCAGGGTTTGACACTGTTTGCAAGTCTGTAAAGGAATATATATAATTTGTAATAATCACTGTGATGTTTCAATCAAGCAGTATAATTCAGGATCAACAATGTTCTGATGATTACAATTTTTAGAAGTTATTACTACTTTGATACTGTTAGATCTCTTTTACTTAACTGTTCCAAGACACATCATAATATTAATGAGGAAATTATCTTCTCTCAGTGGAACTTTCTGAACCTGGAGATATTTCAGGTTCCACGTTGGAATGACATAGCCTAACATGAATCATACCACTGGCGCACAGCATGAAAAAGACAGATATATATTTTATCTCCTGTTGCGATCATCAGTTGCTCTGTGATCAGAACTCCTGCGTCGGTGTGGGAGACCCAGATTTAGGTCTGTGCTCTGGCATTCAACTGTGGCATAGGTGAGGATCTTCATGGTCAGGCTTTTCTGTTCTCTTCATGGGCTTTTGTTTAGTTTTGACTAGTAGGATTCCTTTTTTTTTTTTTTTTTTTACGGTTGAGAAATTTGCTTAATTTCCATTAAAAAATAAATGGGGAAAAAGAAAAGGTGACAATTCAGAACATCCCAACATATTTAGAGAAAATTTACAGTAGTAACTTGTCACCAGCTGTAACTGCAGTTTTCCCTAGAAACTCCACAATGTGCCTAAATACTGTCACATGTTTAGGATATAGAGACAGTTGTGGACATTTCCAAGAGCCATAGGACTCGGTGGGGTAGTTCTTCTGTTAATGACTGAGAAGTCCTATAGCTTTTCTTCCTTTAATGTTACCTTTTCTGAATTCTGCGGAGTTGATGAAGACTGTTTTACAAAGCACTGCATTCAACACTTTAATATGAGCATTTACGTAACACATGACTTAAGCTGTTTTTCTTTTTAACTTCTGCAGAGACAGCTACTACTGGAGTAATTTCTCAGTTGCGTGAGATAAATTGTTGTCCTGGTGATAATTTTAAGGCACCCTCTTGACTGTACCTGGGAGATGTCGTCTTGATTCAGCTTTAGCTCAGGAGAAAACTTATGCAAGCAGCTTTCTAGATATGAATGCAGCCTTTTTGGGTTAGGTCTGTGAGTGTCACGGGAAACCAACAAAACCAAAACACAATTAAAGTTAATATTTATATAAAACCTTGGAGGTTGAAGATGGGAAATGGAAGCCTGTATATTGCCCAGCATTACTGCCTTCTGTTTATAGTGACAGCAAAGCACAAGGATTGAAGACCACATATAAAGTTCATGAGGTGTGTTTTATTTATTTTTACTTTAAGATTTGTTAGGATTGCATACATAACTTTAGGCTAGTAAGAGTGACTTAGCCTAGCATTTTTGTTTGGGGATTTGGAAAACACTGGAGTTTGACTGCTTAATTTATATCAGAGTGTTTGAGACAAGCACACACCCTTTAGAACAAACAGGCATTGAAATTGCGTAGGGCCCAGGAGCCCAAAACAAGTTAAAATACACTCTTGACAAATAAAGAGCTGGCCTCTGCAGCAGCCATGCAGCAACAGCAGATGTGGATTGGGGCTTGCAGAAGCTTCAGAGCTGCATTTTTACATGTACAATTGCTTAACAAAAGGTCAGTTTGTCAACTAGGAGCTGTTATGTCTTTGCATCCTGAATATTGGGGAGTTAAATGTTACCCCAATTAAAAACTTTACACAACCATAAAAAGGTGGGAGCTTAAAAAAAAACCCCTCAAAGTGTTCTTTATGTTGTAGCCCAGTATCTAGCATAAGATAATCCATGCAGGCAGATGATGTGGAAATAACTCCTTAAGAATAATGTTCCTCAGCTGCTTCTGTTCTGTTTTCAACCACAGACAAACGTACTGCTGTGCTTGTGTGGTGATTCACTGGCAGAGCCATTGCTCAATGTGCACTTCAGCATCGTTCACCTGCACCTTCAGATGTCGTATGGTGGACTTGGGAGTCTTGAAGTGCAGCCAGTAATTCTGAGTTGGGAGTAGGGGTGAAGCCTAGGGTATGTTCAAACTGAAGTTCAGATAGAGATTTGTCTCGGCTTGGTCTAGCTGTATTGCCAAGGTTGCGTCAAGGGGAATTAAGGAATGTAAATTGTGCCTGTGTTGTCTGCTACATTTCAAATTCTGTCTCTGATTTCTACAGAGAAACAGATACAGTCTTTGAAAATCTAAATTCTTATTTTGGAAGATACCTGGAATGGAAACAGAAAGAAGCTGTGTACTCATTCGGGCATCAGCCAGAAACTACTTTGGAGGTTTTGGTTACATGCGACAGGTCACAGTTCAGGCTGCAACATGGAAGCTTGTGTTTGGAGAGTTATTGCTTGGCTGCTAGTTCTGTTGTGTTCATTGCAATAACTGAGTCAGTTTCTGATGTGTAGCCCAAACACAAAGACTTTGTAAAGAAAACTGTCCATACTTTTGAACATCTCAATTTAAAAATGAATGTAAATTCACGGCTTCCTGAATCGCTCCACAGTAAATGTGCCTCAGCGAGATAGTATCTGACAGGCTTGTTTGCTTCAAATCAGTGCTGGTAGTGGGTGGATCATAGGAGTTTTGCAAACCACAGTTTGGGAACCACTGACTCTCTGTGAGTGAGAAATAGCAGTTTTCCAGAACTGCCTCTGTTAAAGTTTTCACAAACTGCAGTGTCATGCTAGATTTGCAGCAGTGAAAAATTAATTCTGGCTTGTATGCCACAATTAGATGATGTATATTTCTGGACCTTTGGGAGCAGAATTGCAAAAAAAAGGACCCCATCAGATCTGCATGCTTGGAACTGGCATTGAGCAAATATGTGACATTCAGCAGCAGTCCCCTTCACATGATTTCAGTGCTTTGACTCTACACAGTGGTCTAGCAATAAAAGAAAGAATTGGCCAATTATAGTAATCTGCTAGAGCTGTGTACTCTGGAATTTTGTGCAGAGGAAGAGGGAGGGTTCTTACATGCTCTCAGTTCCGTCTAAAATTGCACTTTAGTACCATCTATTCCACAGCTAATAACATACGTATTTAACAAAGCTGTTAACCACCGGCCGCCTTTAAGAATACGTTGCTTACCTGCCACCTCCTGTGCTCTCTCCACCTTCTTTTGTCTGTTCATGTCTGCTCCTCGTCACCGCTTTCCACAAATAATTTGTGCCTTCCTCTGCCACCTCCGTCCCTTGGGCAGCTGTGGCTGAGCTGAGACTGGGCTGATGAGGATGTCCTGTGGTGCCAGGGGCCACTCTGTTGCCCTCACGGTTTGGAGACCTATGTGCACATTTTGGGAAAGCTCCAGAGCATCTGGTAGAGCTATGACAGGAGCTTGGGGATACAATTTATGACTGTCTGAGTAGTATTCATAACATAACAATTTTTTTTTTTTTTTCCTGCGACAAATTAGTGTGCTAACACACATGCCAGCAAAGCATGTGCTTATGAGTAAGTACTGTAAGCGGGTAAGTTTGAGTCTTTGCACTGAGGGCAGTCACACTGAATGCTTGATAGAACAGCAGGCAGTGCTAGTGGAGAATGGGATACTGTGGCCAGAGCTAGATTTCAGACCAGATGGACGTTATTCATAATATTATCTGGGTGTGAATAGTTTTTCCTGGAGTGTGAAGTAAACTGATAAAGATTTTTGTTTGTTTATTTGCTTTTCAAGCTAAAAAGAATTAGTAATACTGGTGCTATTTATACAAACACAAACTCAAAACCTAAAGATGAATGCAGTCGGTTTGTGACATACTATGAAAATAATTACAAAAAGCTCCCGTTGACATAATAATTGCAAATAAATCAGGTGTTAATACAAGTCAGCGTGAACACACTAATATCAGCATTTTGTAGAAACGTAGTTACAACTTTCTGGGAATCAGAACAGCGCTTTTCGGATACAGCAATTTCAGTTTTAGTTCCTTGGTAATAAGTATTTTTTACCCACTCAGTCTGCCTCTGAAAATTCATCTGGAATTATTTTCTGTGTGGACAAAGTGCCATTAAGTAGTATGCTAGAGATATGAGCTCTTTTCTAAATCTTTTGAGCACTGTTTATGGGGAGATGATAATGCAGAATGTTTTATTAAATATGTCTGCCTTGCTTCTTAATAGATACAGAACAAATGTTGTACCTAAAGATTTGGAAAACAGGTGCTTCTTATTCAAATCCTGCAGTTAAGTGTTGTATAATATCCATACCTTGGGTAAACCTGTGTTTTGTCTATGTTGACATCTTAATTTTGGCCCTTGTTTTTGTGTTCACTTCTAATGCATTTAAATGCATATGCAGTATATTCTGTGCTACCAGTACATATTTTGACCAGTTAAAATTGTACTTTAAGATGAATTTGAAAGTTTCCACTCTGTACTTACTGTGGAAATTACTAACATGGTTCCTGCTAATGAAAGTTCAACATATGAGCAGGATGCTGGTCATGCTCACAGCATCTGTGCAATGCAATGTATGTTCTCTTGTGCAGAAGCTGATGTGGTCTGTTAAAGGATTCAAGTTCTCCCATCCGTATTGAGAGCAGAAGATTCCTTCTTAATCCTCATATGGCTGGTGTCTCTGCTGGAGTGTTAATAGATAGTCTAATTTGTGAGCTAAATTACTAATTGCATTATGAGTCTAAACCTTATTAAGCCTTTTGTGTAGAATTAGATCACAGAGCTTTGGGAAGCTGAATACTGGTTGGGTTCTGTCTCCTCTAATGACAGGAGCAAGTCTTACTGGCATCTTTTCTTCAGAGCTGTGTAGCTCTGAGACTGCAACTGATTTCTTTTGCTGCCTTCTACAGTACTGACAGAATATGAAATTTAGAAAGCAGGGTGACTTTGAGAGTGGCTGAGGATTTCCAAGTGGCATCTCAGTGACCTGAAAGCAGTGAGATTCTGTGTTTAGCTGAGGCGAGGCTGTGATTTGGAATACAAACGGGTTACTCTCATCTTGTGTACATACACCACATGGAGGTTCAGCTACATGGAAATTGTTGAATTTGTGCAAAAGCTTTAAAATGGCTGCAGTTGTGTAGCAGGATAATGAGTTTGGTATATTCCTGTGAGAAGTTCAGGTAGATGGACACTTCCACAAATCAGTTGAGTTAGATTTCTATTTCCAAGGATGTTCATGACCCACCTGGAGATGGAGGATACTTCCCCTGTCGCTCAATTGTGCTGCGAGGTTTCATGAGCACTCTTCATCTGCTTTCTGTCCAAATCGAGCTGGGTCAACTGAGACTATTTTCTGAGGTGATTCATGCTCCTCACTCTTGCTTTGCAATGGAGTCAGCCTGCTAATGCAGCCTGGTTGGAGATGGAGCTGATTGCCTGCGGCGGTGGATCAGTGATAAACAAACAAAGTGGGGCCTAATGGATTTTGACATCACTCGCAATACGTTTTTATGTTGATGTGGATGATGGCTATGAACTATTGCACCTTTGATACAGGAATGTTGCACCTATGGAAATTCATTTTCTTTAAGAGAAAATATTCATGGCTACTCCATACGTTTCCTGTGTGTACATGAGATAGAATTGCCATGGTATCAAGTTTTACTCTATACACTTTATACACAACAGCATTCTAAGCTGTTGTGAGAAACAATTAGTATTTTACACTTGAAGTTATCAGGGTCCTGTATGTACTTAATTGTTTCCTTTTTACTGCTGTAAATTAATGCCATTTGAAATTCATGGACAATAAATGAAAATAATAGGATCTATAGATTGTGTCACATCATATTCTTAAAGAGCCTTTTCTATTTCTGCATCATATCTAGTAATATACTTTGTAGAGCATATTAACAAAAAATTTGGTGTCTGTCCTGAGAGAAAAAATTCAGAGTCTTCTGCAATGTTCTGTTCCATGTGCACTGGTTCTCTCAACCTACACACTGTGTATTTATTATGTTACTGTGAGTTGAGCAGCCAAAAGTCATTGCCAAGAGCTAATTGTCTTCAGGCGTGTCTGTAGAAGCCTGTATTTTTTAGGGGTTTCTGTGTAGCTCCCAAAGTGATTATGATATCATGCTTTTTAAAGTATTTTGTTAGGTGACTGGTTTTTAAGAGTTGTTGTACGTTTAAAAAAAAAAAATCTAGCATTTGCTTATTCAAATGCAATATATCTTGAGACCAAAGCTTAAGAGCATTATATTCTAAATTTCTGCTGAAGGGGGGCAGTCATGCTGAAACAATTTACCCTATCTGTTTTTTTTGTAAGAAATGTGACTTGTACTGGCTTAGATCTGCAGATGAAAGAACTTTGAGATCCAGGAATGACAGAACTTTCTGAAGAATTTTGCACACTTTGTCAGAGGCGTGGATAGGAATGTGATGATTATACCAAATCAGGCTGCTCTGTCTGTAGAAGAGAATAATGCAGATCATTGAGACACATACTTTTTAGGAAGGCTGAACTGATGTTACAAACCTTACAGGCTTCACCTGATGTCCTGGGAGGGGCTAAAGCAGTATGGTGTGGATGTATTTTAAAAATACAAGTATTTAAAAAAGGCAGGTGAATTACTGTGTGCCCATCCTGAGAGCTCTGGTCCCTTGTAAGACAGGATTTCACACACACCCCGCACCCCTGGCCTTGCTTTCTGTCAGGTGAAGCTCTGGTGGATGTTTCCCAGGAAACTGGTTATCTTGGCTGTTTCCTTGTGTTGACACTGGTTTGTAGGTTGACCAGGCAGATGCTGTGTCTGGTAGCTTAAGTGTGTATGAGCAGGAAAGCACAAGACTAGGCCGCCAAGACCCTCTATATCCACATCCCTGCCTACTTGCTGTCTTCTCCTCCATCTCTACCCTCTGTGCTTAAAAAGTACTTTATGAGGTGTATCTTTCTACTCTGATTTTTGTTAAATAATCTTGGTAATTTTCTTAGTCTGGCCTTCGTTGGTTTTATTTATTTGTGGGGTTTGATGAGTTTTGTTTTTTCACTTAGGATGAGAATTGGTAATAGAACATCAGTAGCATTCCTATGACTATTTTCTTTGTGTAGGCCAGGTTCCCATAGAAAATGGGAGGAGCTAATTAGAAGGGTCAGCGTTATTTCACATCACTATTAAGTACACGTGTCCTTTACTGGAGGTAGTACAACAGAAAACAGAACATTGAGTCGTGCTCTGTATTGTTCAGGGTGGTAGCACTGTGTATAACAGCTTCCTTTTCAACTCAGCTACTGATTTAAACACTTAAGTGGCCTATGAATTCATTTTGGAGAACTTCTATGCTCGAATGTATTGTTATACTATATCTCCTGGATATGGAGAATAGAATATAGATCTTGTGTCTTCAAATGGCAGCATTTTGATTTTTTCTGTATTCTCTTTGGTGCTCATCAAAGCATTTCAGACATGGTGCCTGATCTGATAGTAATCTGAATAACTAATTGTGATAAACTACCTCCACTGTAGTTTTTGCTTCTGTTTTTCAACTTCTTGAGGCTAGGAGCAAAGTAGGTTCCAGTAAAGAGCAGGAGGCCACGGGAGCTAAAGCTATGGAATAGCTGGGGAGTTTGGTGGTCACGAGGGTCTCTGTATATTTCTGTGTGTGTGCTCCTTGTGATGACTTTCTCTATTTAATAAGCTGGGATAGAAATTTCAGAATATGAATTTTAGTAAATATGCCCTTTGAACCCTCAAGTAAAGCAGCTAATGATGTTGGAAGAGTACATGAGAGGAAGGGCACTTCCATAACAAAGAGTCATATTTCTAACAGAATTTGTCCTGAGCTTGGTAACCATGTGCCCATTAATCTTGATCAGGATGGTCCCTCCTTGGTAACGTAGAGCCTGGACTTAAGTTTTGGCATCCTTTTTGGGCAAAAGTTTCTCCATCTACAACCTATTCTTTTTACAGAACATCCACTTCAGCAAAGTTGGCTTCTTCCTGCTACTCCTCTATAGCAAGAGTTTATTTTATGTTCCTTCCTTCTCTTTTGATACCCACCTGCTTTCTACATCTTTTCCTTTAGTGGAGGGAGCAGCACAGTTGTCTGGTTTGGACTGTAGGTTTCTGAGAAGAAGGAAACTTACGGGTTCTTAAAGAGCAAATTATTTGTCCCCTGTTAGGTTGTGCCCATCCAGTCGGCAATGGCATACCGATGATTCAAGTCAGGAACAAACAGCTGGAGCTTTGAATAAGTTGTGTGGGTTTTTTATTTTTTTCCCTGTAAATAAAGTTTTGTTATTATGAGGGAGGGGATGGGAGGACAGTTCTGAGATAACTACCTGCTTTGCAGTGCTAATTATGGGATATATTACATATTAATAGGGAACTTTCTGTTGCCATGGGCAGAATCTCCCAGTGGGAGGTACAGGAGAAAGCTGTTTCAGAAGCAGAGAGCGATAGAGAAAGCTGGCTCCGCTTCTCTGTGTGGCAACACAGGGGTTGGTGTCGTTTGTGGAACATGGGAGAGCCACCGTGGCAAACCTTGAAGCATTGCATCCTTGCTATGGAAGAAACTAGTGCTGTACCAGCTCAGGGGAACTAAGCTTTGAGCTAGGGAATTTGTTCTAGAAGTTTTCCAGGGATTACTACCACTGTCACTACATGAAATGTCGGGACAGTTTGTGCATGGACACGAAGCTTTATGAAAGCATTGCAGACTAAGAACTTTTCAAGGTACATTTAGTTGCAGTGCTTTTCTGCTTTGACTTGCTTATGGCCTCCTATATTACATTTATGCTGTGGGAGTTTGAGAGCTGTGGCCTTGGTGTTTATTCCTAAAGGAGGGAACACTTGTATATTAAAAAAAAAAAAAAGAAAGGAGGGGGGGAAGAAAAAAGCATATCTGTGTGGTTATGTTAAATGAATTTTAAAGCTGCTGAGAAGAGGCATTCAGAGATGAGAATGCTTGGGGGGAAAAATGAAAGCACATTGAAGCTGTTTCCCCTTGAGGGCTTTAGGCGGGATTGAGAAGAAGTGGTGCATACTGAAGCCTTGTTTATAGTCTTTCACTTACTGTTAATAAAACAGGGATGTTCTAAAAGGTTTCCATAATTAAAATGCAGTCCTTGAGTATAGTGCATTTTCAGAGTGGTCTAAAGCCTTGCTGCCTCTCTGACTGCTTAAATCATCATTTATAAAAAGTGCTGCAGTGGACTTTGTGTTTTGAAGTTGGTTTAAATCAGAATGATGTTAGAAATGTTGGGTATTGAATAAATGAAAATAGAACGTATGGGGAAGCTGATAAGTGTACAAATTGACTGGTTAGTAACTAATTACTGGAACAGAGATTGTTTTTGCTTTCTCTTTTTTTTTCTTAATTGGCTGAATATTAATAAATCTGGTTTATTTCTGGAAAACAGCAAGTTTTAATGGTCTGGCAGAAATTCATAATAAAAAAAGCTAAGGAATTAGCATAATAAATAATTATTGCTTCCAGGGTTTTTATTGTTAAGATAATAAAATGTTAAAAAGCAAAGCACTTGAGTAGAAAGTAATTGCACTGACAAGCACCACACAGCTAGCATTCACAATAAAGTAAACCTTCCCTCAATGTCAACCTGATTTGCTATCCACATAAATGCTTCCTCACATTATGGAAATGTGCTTTTTCTCTCAACAGAAAAGAATAAAACTCTAGGCATCTAATTAATCTTGTCTGACATTTGATTTTATACTCAGGTTAAAACATGAGGCAGGTGGGTCTTTTTTTCCCCCCCTTCTACGTCCATGACCACAGGCAAATCTCTCCATTAATGTCAAGCTGCATCTGTGTGTCTGTGTCTCTGCCACATGTCAGTCATTAATGCATTAGTGTTGCTTCTATGTGATTCATATGCACCAGTTTTCTTGTCTGGAGGGCTTGGTAAATAGGGAACTGTGAGGCTTCAGCTATACATCACAAGGATTTCACCTTGACCTTTCCTGTAAAGGAAAAGGGACTCTGCTGTATAGGAGAAGGATTAGAAGTGGTAATTTGTAGCACAGGGAATTTCTAAGTTGATATGATCAAGTAGAAAAAAGAAGCAAAAACGATTTGGCTTTGACATTTTTATTGATGGAGAGCGCTCATGTTAAAGACTAAGAACTTTTTGTGATGCCTGTATTACCTGCAGTAGTTTAGACTTGGTGATGGCAGAATTGTTTTTGTGAAGTGCAGAGTAAAACTCTACAAAACTAGTTAGGTGCATTATGGGTATTTTATTTTCTGAAATTCTAGTTAATGGTTTCTGCCAGAGGCAGTGTGCGGCACTTGAAAATGTGGTGGTTTGACCTTGTATTCTAAAACCTGTGTAACTCTGTTGTATTTTTAGATACTTAGGTAGTACAAACATTTAAAAGGACACAGTTAGGAACTTGGATGGAAGTTGTAGAATCTGCTTGTTTTTAAAAATAAAACAGTGATAACCTTAAGCAGTTTCATAATTAAAAGAAAGTTAGCAAACTGAAAAGTATCTTTGTGAACATAATTTATGTATTAAATATGTTCCTGCAGTGTTTGCTTGTGAAATCTCGTGGCATTGGGAAATAAATATTTGCTTATGAAGTCAAAAAGTAATAAGAAGCATTGGTTTTGTTTTGCTGACTAAATGCAAAAATAAAAGCGTCATTGATAAAGAACATTTGATTTAAATATTTTATTTGTATACTTTAAAAGTTGAGTTCTAGGCTTAAACTTTTGTTTCCAATGTCTGTGTATTGCATAGTAAGTGTGTAAGCATGAGTGAAATTGTTTTCCTCTGTATTCTGTGTAAAAGGCTGGATGCTATTTGAGAGAAGTGGTGTACAGCAGCTCCTAGCCATAGCTGTGTAGCAGTCTGTTCTGTAAATCACTTATTAAAGGTGCTGAAGAATCCTTAAAAGAAAAAAAATAGTGTGCTAGAACAAACAGAAACACACACATATACAACTTTTATGCTTATGCCAAATTGGTTACATATGAATAGTATGTTACCAGCAGTTAATATGCAAAAATTGTAAATGGGACATGTTCTCATTATGATGAGCACTGCATTGAGTAGATGGGTACTTCACACATCACCTGCTTTCGAACAGTGATGGGTAGAATCTGATGCCAGAGGAGTTTGCATTTAGACCTGGAAAAAGAGAGATTTACTCATGATTGACTTCTGGTGACCGGGGCTTTCGCTCTGCAGTGTTGGTGCTTGGCTTGACTGCCCTCCTGCAACCTAGAAGGGCAGCCTCACCAGATGGAGGTGGAAGAGGGAGCCGGGAAAGCACCACTACCTGCTAAATCAGTCATGACAGTGACGTTCTTGCTGTCAGCTTTTCCCTGGGGTTTTCTGGGTAGACTTGCCTTCAAGAAGCGGGACTAGAAACCAACAGGAGCAGTAACACAGCTTTGGTCCACGCTCACTAATTTTCTCCACCTCAAAGAATAAATATTGCTGTTCTAACAGCTTTTAAGAGACAATAAAATCTAGATCTGGAATTGGAGAAATGCCTTCCTGCTCAATATCCCGCAGAAGTAAAAGCAGCAGATTTTGGTAAGAGATTAGCTGTAATGCTTTTCACTTACGTGCTGCAGCTTCTTTTCAGTTGGTTTTGGAGGGGATTAGAGTCATGGAACTATTAAAGTAGGAAGAAGCTTCTGTAGATTGTCTAGCCCAACCCGCTGCTCAGCACAGAGTTAACTTCAAAGCCAGATCATATTGCTCAGGGCCTTGTCCAGTTGAGTTTTGAGTATCTTTAAGGATGGAGGGAGATTCCACCACCTTTCTGCATTATATGAACTTTAAGAGTTTTTCAGTATCTTAGAGCAANGAGGGAGATTTCACAACCTCTCTGCATTATATGAACTTGTAAAATATGAGCTTTAAAAGTTTTTCAGTATCTTAGAGCAGTCTATTTATACAAGAGAAAAAGTTTATTGAGAGAAGATATTATAGAGTATATTAAAACGTAAAAGGTAAAAGCTAAAGGATTTATTTTTAGGCTTCTGAATGCATTGTGTTTGAAATGCATCTGTTAGGAAGGTCTTCCCGAATACCTTTTTGTAGTGTTGACAAATATTTTTAAGGGTGCCAGTAATGGGAACTCCTTTGCTTTCTGTCTAGTTTTGTGCAGAGTGAATACGGTTCTACCAGTGATCACTTCTGATTGTGTTGTTTTTCAAACAATAAATGATGACTTATAATCAAGTAAGAGGTAGTGGTTCCAGAAAACGTATTAATTGGGTTTTCAAATTCACACAGCTTTAAGGCGTACACTTAATTACTTTTGTAGCAGGAATTTTCTTTGTATGGTACCCAAGCATTCTCATCTAATAACAGGGAATACTGGAGCTCTCCCTAGTGAAGATGCTTTTTTCGATTAAAAACTTCAGCAAAGGTAAAATATGCACTGGTACGAAAGAGAAAACAAACTGCAGGACCTCTAAAATGAGAAAAATGTATTTAAAAAAGAAAAAAAAGCCTTCCAAGGGAAATTAGTATTTAAAGGGTAGGAACTCCAGGTTTTTAGCTGAGTTTTGTCCCAGATAACACTGTCAGGAAAAGAAGTGTTGCTACTCTTAACTTTGGGACTCCGTGGGGAGTTTTAAAACAGTGGAAGGAAGGAGAAGTGATGCCTCTAGAGAAGTTTGTGTAAAGGAACAACAAGCACAAACATGTTTCCCTGTTACAGGGGAATTTGAGGTTATTATGCTGTGTCCAAAGATTCTTTCCCATATCTTTTTTTTCCTAATTCATTTAACTGCCGTTGACTTAAATTTCATTTGGGTTCTATTCATTCCAAGTGCTGTAGAAACCTAAACCTTTCTTTTTGTTTGAAAACCAAATTAAGACAGACTCAGAGAAAGGAGTCTGTCTGGATGTGCTTTGGATCTCAGGCATGGTGGTATTCACAGGCGTATTGGTTCCTTTGAGACTTGTGTAATGTAAGTCTCTATCGCTGTCTTCTTTCATTATTTATCCTTTTAGCAACAAACTTTGTTCTTGCCAGAAATGTGCTAAGTAATGAGATGACACATGCTGGTCATTTCCAGGGAATTAAAGTTCATGTTTTCAGAAAATTCTTGAGTTTATAGTCACAGTAAAAACATCTTGCTAGTAATCATTGAGCAGTGGAAAGGTTATGGGTTACTCTGTGTTTACATTAATGAGTATGTCAGATGTCTCATTAGGAGTTGGTGTATTATAGCTGAGATTTCACAAATGAGTAAAATAAATTTGTATCTTCTTTCTGTGTTTCAGGAATCTCAACAAGCTCTGTAGAACCGACACCTGAGAACCTAGATTCCAGATACAATTCCTACGCTGTTTAAAATTGCCTAGTGTTGCGGGTTTTTTTTTTCAGTTCTTTAAAACATTGCAAATGGGTTCTTTGTCATTTTTAATTTTGTTATTGGTGATTTAGCTACCAGCATGCTGATTTTGTCTTATTGGGATAAAAAGCAGAAGATTGGGTAGCATGCTTCTGCATTTAGTCATGCAGCTGCTATTATCATTTGAATCTGTGTGTACATGCATATGGGCACATAAGTGCCAATTTTAAGAACTGTCAGTTCAAAGCAAGACAAAAATACGTTGTTTTAAAAAAAACACTTTACACTTGCAGATCAATAGAATTGCGAATAGTAGAGCTGATGTACATAAAAGGTACCTGTGAACATTTCCCCAGAGCTAGCATATTTGACTCAGGTCAACAGAGAAATAAAGAGAAACCTCCTAAAACGTGAAGCCTCTTTTTTTCATTCCCTATCTCATTATTTGACACTACCAGAACTTGACACACTACTTTTAGACTTTTAGCCTTTCGTTTTCAGTATTAACATGCTTCCTACCATCCTCCTTGCTCTGGTAGTACCTGTGGCTGTTTGGTGGAGTGTTGCGTTCTGTCGGGCCATTTTGAACAGCAGGTCGTGCTGCCACACAACTTGAAGCTTCAAGTTCTGGCTAATTTTACAGTGGCTTTTTTTATCCCACAGGCTGTTACTTGTTGTGAGAGTGAAATTTATCCCTGCATGGGGGAAAACAGAGTAGGCAATGTATGGTGGTCTGCATTTCCATTTTAGTCTTCCTTGGGTTTTGTGTCAGTAGTTGACAACCCCAATGTCTTCACAGAAATGTTGGAGCAGTGGGTTGTATGTGGTAATGGCCTTGGGATTTTGGTGCCTGGAGGAGTAGGGAGCTCTGGGCTGAGGAAAAGTTAGCTGTTCTTGGCATAGATACATGAATTTTCGAGCATTGCCAACAATGGTTCTGCATATTTCTGGCTGTAATTACCTTGTATTAGAGTATTTTAAATGAATTTATCCGATATAATGTTGTGCTACGTCAGAGGCACCGTATTTGAAACATACAGAAACTGCTGAAAGTGCTAGAAGGGGAAATCTGGATTGTAACCCTGGTCTCACTGCTGTCAAGATGTCTAATCAAGACTTCAGGAGGAAGATGTGCCTCATTTTTAGAGACAAATCACAGCAGTGGGATTGTGAGAAGTTAGTATAGGAGGAACATTGACGAAACCAGCAAGCTGAAGTTACACAATTGAGAAATTAAACTTTGGTGCTTCATTGCATGGTTGGAAACCCACCTGATTCTGATGAACAGAATGCAACCCTAGCCTGCTGCTAGGTCAGAATCTTCACAGTTTAAGCTAACAGGAGTAAAGGAGTGTTTCTAGATGGCATAGTTGGAAAGGAAATCTTGAAACCATGAACTGCATGCTAAACTCTGCTGTGATGCTCAGCTTACAGGCACGCTTACAGATGTACTGATTTTAGTGTGACATCGTGGGCACCAGTACAGCTGTCAAACACCAGGTCAGTTTTTCCCTCTAACTACAGATGCAGAAGCAGGCACTGCAGCAGTTTACTGTGGAGAAGAATGAAAAAAGTGCTGGTAAATACTGTGGTAGACAGGCTGCACGTTGTGCAAGTCCCCACACTTGCAGCACACATCTCTCTCATCAGTGCCGGGGAATGTCAGAACAGGGCAATGAAAATAAGGTCTTTTTTTCGTGTTTCTCTATTCTTTTTCTTAGAATTCCAGTGATGTCCCCTTTACTTTCCCATCATAGGTAAAACCTGCAAATTTGCTTTCTAGTGCCTCATTATCTGGGGCCTATGTTCTCAGTTTTTCATATTAGCATTAGCTCTTAATGTGGTAAAACTGTTCTAGATGAGAAAAGAGAAGTTTTGTAAGAGAATCTCTCCCTTCTTAGTTGTGTAAGGGAGAGATTGCAGGCATAACTGAGAAAGGAGACCTAGGGAATTGCAGAGAGAGAGAGGGTATGAACAGAACTGGGAAAAGAAAGGGAATAGAAAACACAGGATGGAAAATCCTGCAAAGCAGAAGAGCAAGAAGTTGTTGAGAACAGAGCCAGAGAGAAGAGAAGAGAAAGGAAAAACAAATGGTGTGGGAGATGTGAAACATACAGAAGTATTTATCTCATTTACTATGTGTAGGAAAGGGAAAAATGGAGTGAAAGAGAACCAGCAAAAAACTCAGTGTTTTCAGTTAATTTAATAAAAGCTACTTACAATATATTGCAACTAAACAAATTACATGATGTCTGAAGACTTTTTTTTTTTTTTTAACCTGATGATAAATGCATTTTTCAGTCTAGCAGGCAGATTTGCTGCTATAACCAGTCTCAATTTAGTTTTTCAAGTTCTTGGATGGATATCAGGCATAGGTAGATATTGTGTTGTTTCTTTATTTGCAATGGGGTTATGTAATAGCCTACACAGACAGTTTGTCCTTAAAAATTCTTTAAAGTTATGAAACTTTTTTTTTTTTAAGTTTTTCACACCCTACTCAGTCTGGGCAACCCACTCTATTTTTAACTGAGCGTGAAATCAAAATAGATTTGTATACTCACTTAGTTGGTGTTATCCAACTTATCAATACTGGCAAAACTGCACTGGGACAAAGTATGAGGCTAATGTGTTGCTCTTCTTTCTGATGTCATGTGTAAGCAATAGTGATTTTAACTTAAAAACCAAAGCAAATGAAAAACAGATGAGCAAACAAAAACCCCCACAAAGTAAACTTAAAAAATGTAATAATTGATGCTCAATCCACTTTTCAAGCAGGCTGAATGTACAAAGCAAATAATTGATATTTTAAAACAGGCTGATAGATCTGTATATATGATTATGTGGGTTATCACTGTCATTATAGAAAAGATGAGATATATATGTAAGATATACTATTGAACTTAAGCTAGTGTATTACTGTAATCGTACCTATTTTAATGAAATACAACATGTATTTACAGTATTAAAATGAACGGAATTGCTACAGCTGTGAAAGATCTATATATTTAATTTAGGTGTTTGAGGTCTTCAGGCAAATGTGGGAAAATGCTTTAATCTTGTATACTGTCACTTCATCAGTGAGAAATATTTATATCGTGTATGTAAGTTTAGTGACTGAAACACGATTTTAGATCTTATTGGGTCGTACAATATAACTCGTTTAATTGGTCTTTCATTTCTTTGCAGCTCTGTAGGGGAATGTGTGATTGAACTGATGCTTTTAATATGAGTTGGTGCTGCATATAGCCTTGTAAGGGCACATTTATATGGAATTAATTATTTAAAATAGAATTCTGCCTTTTTGCAGAAAACGCCCTATATATTAAGACTAAATTACCTTTTGACTTTAAATATTTATTAAGTACATAGTGGAATTCCAGTGGCTCATTGGTTTTCCTGGAAATGCATAACATAATGTAGTTTAAGGCTAGAAGGAGCCATTAGATCATTTTCTCTTCTGATCTCTGGGGCATAGATCAAGAAATTCTGCTGGATGAAGAACAAGTAACGCTGCACCCATGCACGTCAGGAGAGGAGTGCTGAGGAGCTGCAGTGTGTGAATTCACATGGCGCTAATTCACTTTTGAATACACACTGACAATGTGGGTAACTATTTGGAAAACACAGTAAATTATCTTGCTCTTATGATTTGTCTACGAATAAGTGTACTGCACACCAGGTGAGGGTGTGAATTTACGTTGTACTGGCAGTTCTGTACTAGCTGCCAAGAGGAGGTTCTTGAAAGGCTTTGCATGTGAAATAGTGAGGTAAACCACCAGTGCTTGCAAAGCAAAGTAAACGGCCCAGCTTAAAGTATTCAAACTGCACTATGAAAAGTGTCTATGTAATCTTTATGGTGCGTTATACTGTAAATTCCTTTTTCTTGGGATTTTTTGGCGTGTCTAGTGTCATATTTTAAATGGATTTTAAGATCTGATTTCATTATACTCTTGTGTTTATTATACTCCATTTCAGTCTTATTGTCTTCTGAAGTAGATTCAAGGGAATCCTTTGGGTTGATCAAAATATTGTTATTATTATTAGATTTTTTCCTCCCTCCTCTGCATCTGTTACTGGGTGGCTTGCAGTAGCTGTTCCTGGTGCTGGCATCTTACTAACTTGAAGAAACAACAGTAAAACCCCAAGAGCCAGTGCAAAAGATGTACACACAGAGACAAAATTAGTTCCCGTTGATGTGAAATACATTGCCGCAGATGTTCAAAGTTAGATGAGTATGCATAATTACGACAGTTATTGTGACTGTTTAATTTTTTTTTCTACTTTTTTCATGTTTGACCTGCAGTGATCGTTTTCCCCTTTTTATGATATTATGCAGTCCAGTTCTTATCTCTTGAATTCAAATGCTGCTGCTTAGGGCTGTAATAGGCAGTCTTACACTGATTTATTCTTACTTTGCACCAATCAGTTTCTGGAGAGGGAATTATTGAGCAAGGCAGAAGCTAGGGAATGGCCTTCATTTGCTTTTTCAGATCTTAAAGCAAGGATATTAACTATACCACATCATCTACCTCCCTCTGAAGTTAATGCCTAGATTGTAAATAGAGCCCAGGCTTTTTATCCCCTGATAGTAGCCTAGTACTAATGCATATGTTTTTGGTTGTGTGTATTTTTAATAGGCTCAATAACTTTTTTTTTTTTAATTTGTTCACATACACTTTCAAAATCTTCCCATCATTTACTCTCCTGTAGTTGCTGCTTCATGGGCATAGTGCTTGTTGCTTTGCTTTACCTTCATTGCTGGTAAAGGAGGCATACTCGTTTGTATAATTAAAATATTTCTTTACTGTGTTCCATATATATCCCACAGTATAATTAAACTTGCAATATTGACCTATTACACTGGTTATAACGTTCAAAATCCTATGTCAGATGTTTTGGTTATTTGGTGGGTATACCTAATGTCCCAACGCTTTCCTTCGTTACAGTTTTGATTACATTTTGCCTTGTTCTGTTTTCATGTTTCCTTAGGTGTTTGGTAAAGAGAGTTAGGCTGCTATACTTTTTTATCAGTTGACTGTTAAACTTCTCATTTTAAAAATGTGTAGGCATTGATTGCAGGATCATCCAGGACTTTCTTGAGACCTCGTTGCTCCTTGGAAGAAGGAGGGTCACATTAGCTCAGTTAGAGGGCTTGGCAATGCTTCATCTTTAAGGTTAGCAGCCATCATCAACATAGCAAAAACATTGTGTCTTGTCATGATGTAGTCATCTCCCAGACTGCATGAGGTGACCTCTTTGGGGGTACCTAGGGGTGGGCTTTTGGAGGAGAGGCTCTATCTCTGCCTTTGGCAGTGCTCACAGGCTTAGTTTTAGGTGACTCTTGGGAGTCTTCTTAGGAGGCCACAGGATCTGATGTAGTTATGGCTAATGGCCTCAGAATAACACTTGTATTACAGCATTTACAGCGTGAGTGACAGGCTGTGGTGATCCAGAACCATCTTTGGTTTGGGTTATAATTGGTAGTGAGTAAGGGACTGATTGTCAACACATAGCATGGACTGTTAACATTGGTACACACGTGAAGCTTTGCTTGAACCAGAGTTGAGAAGTAGCTGGTGAGGACGGGAGCAGGTTATGATATCCCCTGTAGCCACAGGCAGGACTTGAAGGGCTGCTTGAGGATGTGATGAGACAACCGAGAAGTTAACAGAAGGACAATTTTAAGTGTTCCCTTCTCAAGCAGCCTCAATCTCCAGTTCAGCAGTAGTATGTACTTCTTTAATCTTCTTTATTGCTAGATTTAGGTTATAGTTGGACTTGATGATCTTAAGGGTCTCTTCCAACTGAAATGATTTTATTATTCTATTTTCCAATATTTCAGCTTCATGTATTCCACTTGCATGTATGTGTATACACACATACATACTTCTGTCTGTCTCCAGAATTAAAGGCAGGCGTGCATAATAGTTTATCTTTTACACTTTTCCCCATTCATCAAGCACATTCTGTTTAGGGGAAGGTTATGGAATGTAAAACTTCTCAAAGCAACTTTTATTTGAAATTTGTAGAATTTCAGAAAATCCTCTCAGTAACTACTACACGGTATAGATTAGAATGCTTATCTGCTTTGTGTAGATTGGAGTGATCTGAGACATAGCAGAAAAAATTAGCTTAATTTTTGTTTTAATTAAACAAGACTGATATTAGTTATGAAACTCTTTGTGCAAATGATCTTCTGCTTAAGTGTATTTTTACCAGTCTCATTTAAATGATCATGCTCAATATCACTACCATGTAACGCAACTACTGTGACTTACTAATTTGCCACTAATTCTTTATTAACATAATGACAGGATGTTCTAATAAAATCAGTTGGGCTGATATTAATAATTTGCTATGGCTTTGGTTCTCTGCGTTAGAGCGTATGATGTTTGTGTGCTCACTTTCTGGTACATAATGTGCTGAGAGTGTTTTCCACTTTCCAAAAACTGTACAGACAAAACCAGCCACTTCTTTGGAAGAAAGTTCTGGAAGAGTGTCGTTAAAACACTTGCAGTTGGTTTTAATAATAATTGGATTATATGTAGAGATCTCTACACTAGAATAGCAATGTGTTTTAGAAACATGTTATTGATCTTCAGAATAAAATCTTTGTTGTTTTTACTCTTTGTCTGGAAGTGTCTAAGGAAAAAACAGTGAACAAACTGCTACCTCCTCTGCACATTCTTTTTGTGCAGAAAAGTCTTTAAAATTCTTGCTGTTGTGAGTACTCGCATTAACTTAAGAAGGGACAGGGATAGGAGTTCATTGAAACTGCCCAAAGGTAGGAATACCTGCAATGCAGCTAACCTAAATAAAGCGTGATGGTTTGCAAGGAAACTGGTTATGAAATGGTTTTGGCATAAGTGGCTTTGGGTTTGTGTTTTTCTTTCCTGAAGTAGTTTGTGTGACTGGGCACGTAGCCCACCAGTCACTGCTGCACTTTCAAAAAACAATTGTCATAAATGTTCTAAAAGTGAAAAATACTTGCTGTCTTTACTCTATGGACCTTGATGTGAGGTTTTCATAACAAATGATTTTTTTTTTTTTTTTTTCAAACGTTGCTGCAGCCTTAATGGAGAAGCAGCTTAATTATTGATAATTTTCAAGGGTGGTACACTGGCTGGATTTCACCCATGTAAATCTGCTGCTGCCTTAGCAACAGCTACAGTGTATCATTTAGTGCTTAGGCTGTTTGTGGACTATACAATATCATAATTATAGAAGGAAATGTACAGATGTAGGGGCTTGAATGAAAATGAGTTGTGCCTCATACAGTCTTGAATTTTTTAAGAGGGGTATACGTGACGTGCGTGCTTCTTCCTCTCAAGTTTCTTGTCCCCCAGTGTTGTCTGTAGCTGATTATTGTTGATTATTAATGAAATCAAACAGCTGAATTTTGTTGAAGCAGTTGATTATTGTTGATTCAAACAGTTGATTGTTGTTTAGGAATACTACACTGCCACATAGCTATGCTTCCATGTTCCTTTTTTCTAAAGCAAGACAGGTGTTATCATTCATCACGAGTAGCAGGACGGTACTTCAGAACCACACAGGTATTGTGGCCAGCACTGTGAGAACGGCAGGAGATGCTTTTGGCCCAAGAGAAGCCTACAAGCTGAAGATAAGAGACAAGGTCGAAAGTGCAGAGAACAAAACATTGATCACAGCAGCTTTGTTAGAACAAATCCTGAAAAAAAAAATCCATACAAGATTCTGGTTAGCTTTATCTCCCATTTATAACATAGCAGAAATCTCTGTCTAGCAATAACCTTCATAAAATTACAGGTGTGTCGAGAATGACACTATTAAGTGACTGGTTGGTTGCATTTGTTTACAAATATTTGTTTGTTTTCTTACTCTGTATTTGACTACTGGGGGGGGCGGAAATTTATATACTGTGCAATGTTTTTAATGGTTGCTGCTAAAAACGGATTATACAGTATGGAACCCTTGAGTATGTATCAACGTACAAAACCTTGGAAATACATCTAAGAAAGATCATTCTCCATCATCACCTTCCTTTTTCTTCTCTGTTTGAAAGATCAACTTTGCTGTACACAGTTATTGTCGCATCAACTTAGTTAACGCTCTTTTCCCTAAGAACAGAGTTTTGGTGATGTGCAAGCTCCTCAACAGAGCAGCACTTCTCAGGAAGAACAAGCAACTTGAAATACACTAAATATATTGAAGAAGTCTCAAAATATTTACTTAAGCATCAGTTCACGTAAGTTCTCTTTTGAGTTTCTTTATGCACGTGGATGGGATGACATTTTGTTAGTTATGTTTTTTTTTTTTTCCATTCAGAAGGTAGCAATTTAGTGCACTACTGTACTCAAATGTCATTGTAGAGGAAACATAGGTTAAAACAGATGTCATGAATTAGAAAGGAAAAAGAATGATGTTTTTAATGCCAGATTGGTTTTAGAAGTTTCTTAAGACTTGATGCAAAAGAAAAGTAATGACTTTTAAGGTACTGCCTTCTAATCTGCTGCTCCAGTCCTAATGTGTTCAGCAGTGCTTTGGCACTGTGTTAAGCACCAAGGAGACATCTGTAGATATTTGATGTGGTGAAAAAGCTTAGAAGGTAATATAAAGGCTGTACTGTGCCCATTTCCTTAAGCAGTACAGAACAGAAAAGGGAATTTATTATTTAAATGTTTATGAGAAGAACAAGAAGTTTTAATGTGTGAACGTGCAGGAAAAAGAAGAAAGTCTAATTGAATGGTGGGGAAGGCTGCAGCTTTCAAAGCTAGTGGTGGCTTTTTATTGCTGCTTAAATTAAGCTAGGAAGAAAGCTTTCTTTTCCATTAAATAGCATAATTAGCCCTACAATAACTGTCTTCAAGTCTCATGTTTGTTTTCATGACATACTTGTTTACTTGTAGGAAGTATTATTAAACTGAATGACAGGCTTTGCTCAATAAGGTGTGTGGGAGAGACCCACTGAAAATGGGGCATAAATGATTCACAACATGATAATTTTTTAAGAATTTAGTTTTTAAATTCCATCATAAGCATTGGGCTTCAAGGTTGTATTTTTTGGGCTTAACTTTCCCAGTGATTAATTGTCCCATGTCAATTAGATAAACCACAGTGTGTTCCTTCCTGTTTTTGCCTCTTGGTAAAACATGGATAATTGTCAAACGAGTCCTCTGACATAGTATGCATGTTATTAACTGTATAGATTTCTTTGAATGTATTTGTTGTGCTCTATGTAAATGGTACTTTTGTTGTACTGTATATTCAGTCCAAATACATGAAATTTAATGAGAGACCTGGATTCAGCCTTTGTTTTCCAATGCCTAATGAGTTGCCCACAGCCTTCATTTTAAATTGGGAATTTCTTTTGTCTGCTTAAATAAATGCCTAATTTTAACATTAGCCCTGTTTGGTTTTGGTTTTGTTTTTTTTTTTCTCCAGCGCTGCGTAAAACTGTAGTCTGAAAAAAGGCTTGTGTGCTTGAAAGGTTGTCTGCTTTTTCGGGGTTTTCTTTCCTTGTGGTGGCGTGTGTGGTGGTTGTTGTATTTGGCTTCCCCCCTCCCCGCCCCCCCCGGCCTTGTTTTTAATGTAAAAAAATAATTGGGTTGATACACTTATTCTCTGTCCTTTATATCCTTGCCTTGCTTGTGTTCTTAGGGAGCACTTACATTCATGTGTTAGTTTGAATCAGGAACGTACCTCAGTAAATGAACTTTGGAATTGGCTGGGTTTGTGCACCTCAGTTCACATTGCACAGCCATCCCGGAGCTTGCACGTTTGGCTTCTTTTCGAAAAGAAAAGTAAAGCGGGAGATGCAACGCTGATGCTCCTGGTTGTCCAGCCCTTGGGATGGCGTTGCGGTTACTCTGAAGTCAGGATGTGGGGTGGAGGGTGGCTCAGCTCAGCAGTTCCGCTCTGCGGGGTCCTCCCGTCCCAAAACACCATTTCGGCGATGCTGCGACCAGGACTACGGCAACCGTTTGTAGGAATTGCTGCTTCGCGATGTCTCTGCTCCTTTTGTCAATTAGGGACTGTTGCAACAGAACAGCCCTGCGTGTTTATTTTCATTATTCTGTATTTGTATTGGTTCGTGTTTTTCATAAAGAGGGGGGGATTAGGCAGTGAATGCTCTGACTGCGTGGGCGAGAGCGCTGCGCATCACTGGGACAGTAACAAAGTGTCAGGCTCTGAAAAACTTCCAGGTTCTTTCATTTCTGAATTAACCTGACTGAAGGCTCGAAATTTTCGTTTTAATGCATTCTAGAGAGTATCTAAGAAGCTTTCCTCAATTTTCTAGTGTTTGATTAACATACATAATACTAACCCAAAAGAAAGCTTATGTAAATCTGTGTATGCAGTAAAACTAGAGTTGTTGTACCCTGTAATAGATCAACTTTGTTTCTTTTAATTAAAAAGAAAAATACTTATTAGCAGACTGAATGGATTAATAACTGTTTTGGGTTACCTGAAAATCATAACTTGAAAAAAAATTCCAAAACTCTTTGCATTATTAAAGTTACCTTTGCAAAATCTCCAGCGTGGGTTATAGAAAATAGAGTTGTTTGCTAACCAACTCTATAGCCTTTATTAAGCTTTTTTCTGTTCTGTAAAGGCAATAGCTTTGAAATACAGAAGAGATTGCATTAAATCCTTGGCTGGCAATTTTGTGTGGGATTGAGTATTGAAATGCAGCAAAGCAAATAATGAAGGCATATGTTTACCTATAATTCTTTTTACCTTGGGAGAAGGATTAAATAGGAACAGTTTGGTTGTTGTCAAATTCTTAACAGTTGCTTTCAAGCATGAAACAGTCCCCGAGCTCTCGGAGGATTTACTTAGCAGTTTGAATAGAGAGGTCTTTGCTGCTAATGGAACCGAGATGGCAGGCTTAAGCAATGGGGTGCTTTATAGCCTCTTTAGCCACTTGAGAAGATGCGACATCAAATAGCTGAAATCGTCCTGGTCTCCATTGGTGTTTGGGAAGTTGTACAAAGATTGGTGAATAAATAATTCAGAGTTGTAAGAACGTCTTGATGCCAGAGCGTTGCAAGTATCTAAAAGCTCGATTCACAGAAGGTTTGGTACCAGGAGACGTTCTGTCGTTTTTGTGTGAGCTTTGCCCCGGGGAACATTTACTGATGGTTCAAAAAAAAAAAAAATCTGTTGGGATTGGCCGAGGTTTGTACAGAAGTATTTAAGATTCAAAAATGTTCTTCATAAAAAGGAATATGTTATCTTTGTGGCGATGGCTTATAATTTTTTCATAGTTTTTAATATGAAAAAGTTGAAATTTCTTAGCATTTGAGATGTTTGCTGTTAAATTCCTTTACTGTGTGATGATTTTGGATAAACAAATAGTATTTAATACGGTCTTTAACCAAAACATTTAGGAAATGTGTATAGACAATTGGTGATTGTGGATGCATCCCCAGTCCTGCCTATAAATCAGATTTTCAGTTTTGTTTTGACCTTGGGTTTTTTTTGAGTTTTTGCTTTTTGTTTAAGATTTGCTTAGTATGTGGACTTGATTCTTTCTTTGAAAGGGGGAGGCAGCAGAAAGGCTACTAGCACTGGAAGAATGTTACGTTTACATATCCTAGGTTTTCCTTTGTTTTCTGCCAAGTAGGATGACATTATTTATTATTCCAATTTTAAAAACTACAAAACCTTCCCCTCAAATACTCCCCCCTTACCCCTTTAAATTTCTTACTAAATCTGATAATGAGACATCTAGTATTTAGAGAAGCCTTACTACAGGGATCAAAATGTAATGCGAGAAACTATTCTGATTGAACCAACGAGATAATTTTCAGTGCTTTGAAAAGGTTCTTTCCTACTCAGTTCATCTCGTTTCTGCCCATGCTAATTGCTGTGTCGGTACTGAACTCTTAAATTTCAGCTTCTCTAATTTTTCCTCTGAAGGCTATCAAGTTTTTGTTGTGACTCATCTATAAGAAGGTCCAAGAGCGAATAGATTAATTTATAGATTTGTAGATTTTAATCTTCTCTACTGCCTACATAGGCTTTCCTGTTTCATTTTACCCTTTTTTGGACCTGGATCTGGAAAGGTATGGATATAGAGAGTCTATCTGATGGAAAACAACCCAAATTTTGAGGTAAATTATTTCAGTGGTAAATTACTGTCACTTAGAGAATTTAAATGAATGCCTCTTTTCTAATTTGAATTTGTCTAAGCTTCAAGGTTCTACTCTGTACCTCATTATGCATTTTTTTTGCTAAATGAAGAAATTGCCTGTTATCAGAAACCTAGTTCTTTTTAAAATTCTTTAGATTATGAGGAAATCACCTCTTAAACTTCTCTGAAAGAAATAGTTATTTCGACTTCATAGGTCTCTTATCAAATAGCAGATTTTCCAGACCTTTGTTAGTGCTTGCAATTCTTCTAATGATTCTTCATTTTCTTCTACCAAGTGTCTGTTGTACACTGAAGTCTGCTGATGTATCTACCCAAACCAAGCAATACAGAATGTTATTGGTGAATAGTTTGATTGCAGTATCAGCAGTAAAAGGTATTTGGCCATGGCTTCATGGTTTTAATCCTTTAGGTCGTTCTTTCCCTTGGATTTGATTCCCTCTTCTCTTCTCCACTCCCCACCCCCCTCATTTAAAGTTTAGCATCCTGAGACTTCAGAAACTAAAGTTCCTGTCTGATGAAAAAGCTCAGCTGTTACAACTACTAGTGAAGAGATCATGAAAGCCAGGACCCTGTATCTGGAAAAGACCTCTAAGATCATCAAGTCCAACCAACAACCCAACACTGCCAAGTCCACCACTAAACCATGTTCCGAAGTACCACATCTACACGTGTTTTAAACACCTCCAGGGACGGTGACTCAACCACTTCCCTGGGCAGCCTGTTCCAATGTCTAACAACCTTTTCTGTGAATAATTTTTTCTTAATACTCCACCTAAACTTCCCTCTGGTTAGGTTCCCTTGCTGGTAAAAAGAACATCCACTCTGATCTGATTTTTTCTTGCTGTTTTCTGCAAAAATTCATCTGTGGAATTTAATGACAGATGGGAAGTATCTTGAAGTCTACTGCCTGGGTAAGAGGACACTGTTATCTTGAGCAGAACTTGTCTCCAAGGAGGCTGAAGCCAAAGCAGAATGTGTAGCAGTTGAAAATATTTTGCTTATTTCTAAGAAATAGCCATATTAATGAGAGGCACCCCATGGAAAAGCCAAAAGTCTTCCTCAAAAGGCTTTCAGATGTCTCAAATGTCCAGCTGACATGTGCTCAGTGCTGTTAAGTGTTCTGTCAAGATGATAGATGAATTCACAGTTTCCATGGGAGAATGGGAAAATGACATCCATCTCCCACAGTCGTTGAAAAACTTATGAACCATTCGTAGCTTTTAGTCACTTTCCTGCCTTTTCTTTCTTTCTCTTTTTTTTTTTTTTTTTGTGATCAGGGCTTCCTTCAATTAACAATCCATTTAGTGGCCTCTCTCTGTGGTAGTAAAGGACACTTTTGTTCAGGTCAGCAAACCTGGTCCTGAGATATTGTTACATTTACTTGCCTTTTAAAAATAACTATATCTTCGGGGACTTCCTTAGATAAGCTCTGAAATGTTCCTGGGAACTACAGACTGGTCACCTCCTGTTATCTGAGAAATAGTGTGCTTACAATTCTGCTCATGTTTTCAGGCATAGCCAACTTTTACAAGCTTCTCTTCCCATTTATAAGAAAGGCAGGGCTGTTTTCGAGGTCAAGCACTCTTTTTCCTCAGCTGTGAAGTGAGGCACAAGACTTCTGAAATAAAGAACATGAAATGGGACAGGTTGGTTCTGCTTGAATCTTCTGGGAACCAATGCAGTAAGGCACTTTGTAACTATTTGCTAGTATCACTGCGAAGTGTTTGGGGTGAAGTCCGTGTGGATTGGAGGTTTGGTGGATTTTGGAGTCAATGGGAAAGTAGAGTGTTTTCTCAGATGGCTGATCTTCACATGTGAGCCTATAGGAAAGATACAATTCCAGCAATTCAGTTGCAGGGTCTTGCAGAAGGGTACAAGATCAGATTATTGGTGCTGCTGCAATAACTGGATTAATGTTAAGAAGACATTGGCAAAAATATAATGTTTCAGCTGCTGTGAGAGTACATGTATGGTAGAGAATTAATTTTCTTAAAGAAATGCGGATTTCTGAACTGTTAATCTTACAAGAACAACGCTCCAGGTCCTCAGATTGGGCAGTTTAGTGATCTGATGGTTACAAATCTCTGATGTTTAGTACCCACCTCTCCATAGTGTACTTGTGAGAGAGGAGGGAAGGAAAATCTGAAATCCTGTGGCAAAGTTCCAGCTGTACATACAGATGTCATCGTAGTGGGTGTTGAAGTCTTCTACAAACAAATCATGACAACTAATCGAGCTGAAAGGAACTTGGTTAATTCAAATATAATAGCCATTTAAAGAAATTAGATAGATGCGTACTCTACAGTGGTAACTAATTTACAAAAGAACGAGTATTAAGTGAATTAAAACGAATTAATTGCTCTTTACTTTGGAAATACAAATTGCTAGTATATGCAGGCTAGTATGCACGCTCTTACTAATACTGGGCTTGATTAGTCTCTGTTTCTCTAAAATACGATTATTAATAGATTTCCTCTGTCTGCCGGTAATCACCAATTAGGGTGAAATCTTTGTTTACCGGTTTTGAGATAGTCTAGGGCAGACTGAGTCGGTGTCATGGAGCTTTTTTTCACAATAACCCCACTCTTGTTGGCTCTCTCACGAAGAAGTCTGCTGGGCCTCCTGCACTACCTGTACGGAATGGGAAGTTCTGAGCTCAGGGACACCCATGCGAAGAGGCAACCCAGCTAGGGGAGCTCATAGCTCTCTTTTTGTTGCTGTTGTCAATTTGTAGTCTTACCAGCACTGGATTTGAGGGATAAATGTTTGCCTTGGAGAGAACCAAGCTTTTCCCGTATCTCTCTATTGTTTCTGTTAATATTTTTCATACATTTTTTAGTTATTTTGTTTAAAGAGTATAAGGGAAGAATGTTTCTGGAACGTCTTTTGTCTGCGGTTTCTACATATTAGTGTTACCTGGCTCATTTGTTTCCTAGCATTTTAATATTACTTGAGTAAGCTCATAGCTTAAAATTAGGATTCTTTTTTCCCCTTCTATACTAATATTTTTAAAAGGTCAATGCTGCTACTGTCGAAGTCACGCTACGGGTATTAACAATGCTCAGAACACTGGGAAGTGGGTGTTGGTTTCTCATTCCCGTACTCTAAGAGCCACTACTGCTTCACTGCAGAAACAGTGAATTTCCATACCTCTTTGCTTTTGAAACTTCTGGTGATTAGATAAATATATATATGATTATGTTTTGGTAAAGCAGAAATGTATGTGTTATCACACACACTTAGTGTTTAGTTTCTATACAACACAGTGGCATATGCAATATTGGAAGCTGCTAGAGCTCATGAAAAAATCCAGGGAATACCAATTATATTTCTGCCAGTTGAATATGTAACCTCCAGGGTTGACCCCTCTTATAGCTTTTTGGTTTTCCATATTTTTTTGCTTTAATAGTATCCACACATTTGACCTCTGCATCCTGTATCGGAGCTTTACTGAAATTTTGTACAGAAATTCTGCTTTACTAATCTGTATCCTTTGCTATGGAAATCTTGTGGAGATCTTCTTTAGAAAATAAAATTAATTTGCTGTTGTGAAAAGTTGATTTTTACTAGTTGATTTTGACTTTCCCTCTGTTTTAGGCTGAACGGTAAATTGAAACTGAAGAGTTATTTTGAACAAAAAAAAATATGAAAGGCTAAGAGATTATTAACTGCCTGTTAAAGGCCACTTTCCTTCTTTTGTTTTCCTTTCCTTTCAGAGAAAGCTAATCTGTTTTTTGGGTTACGGAAATTGTTACATGATTTGTAGATTATATTACCAGAAGGGACTGGGGGCTTGGGGCCATCTGTCTGCCTCCTGTCTCTAAGCTGTAGCAGTTTCCACAGGGAAGTCCTCCTTGAACCCGGCATTTAATGCCCAGGTAGTTCACACCCACCCGCTCTTCACCCTATTTCTTTGACCCCAGTGCTCTATGAAGAGCCTACATTTGGCTGTTTGTCTGGTTTTTTTAGGGTGGCTTGATTGGTTTGTTTTTAAATACTTTTATTTTTAAATTTTTCTTTCACTCCTTCCTTCCTGGTATGGAGGCCCTCATCCTTTGCTCCTAAATATGTGGTTTTTTATGTGTCTGTCAAATAATTATTTGCTGGTCTCTGACTTACTGAATGTTACTGAGACTGCAGTGTAACACTCTTTATTACTTAAGGTTTCTTTCTTGGTCTTTCTGTCATCTTCAAACTAAATTTGGGGATGCTGCTGGAGCTTTCTTAAAGGTTAACACTGTCCTAGCCAACATTTTGTTAAAAGCTCCCAATGCACCTTGTTAGTGTGGTGTGGGGTTTTTTTGTGTTTTTGTTTTGGTTTGTTTTGGTTGGGGTTTTTTTTATTTTTTTGGGGTTTTTTTTGTTTGTTTGTTTTTTTTTTTTCCTCTAAGTAGTTACCATTTGAGTTTATCTTTGGCTAGGTTTTCACTAATTTAACAAATGTCATGAATTTTTTTTAATATTCTGATTTTCTTGATATGGTCATGTAAAGTCCTCATGAAAAAAATGCACCAAACCTGCTATATTTTGATAAATTTGCTTTTAAGCATTACACTTCATTTTTTTCAACGTATTTTCCATAAACTGGTGCTAATTTATGGCAGCTTGATATAATCGAACTTTGTAGCAGCTGTTCTCTCAACTGGGGATTGTTCCAGGGTCCAGGGAGAGATCAATAGGTTTCTTGTTTTTTATTTTTATAGAGATATATATATATAAGTATCATTGCAGCTTTATCTTCGGATTACAGCTCTATTTTCTGAAATTTGCTGATATTCCAGGATTTCAGTTCTTGCATATTTATTTTGTTGAAATAACTATGCATGATTCAGAAATTGCTTAGGTCATCTCTCTTGGAAAGTCTAAACTATATGATCTTAGTAGAGCTGCTTGTGGTACATTAGTCATTGATTAGCATCCTCATTTACTAAAAAAAAAATAAATAAAAAAATTTTGCATTGTATGAGAAGAATCCTTCATCTGTCTTATGACACAGGTACCATATCTGCAGCCTTGGATGCTTTTCCTAGTGCTCCTCATATATAGAGGCTAAAGCAAGGCTGTAAAACTGAATTTACATCTTCATTTAATGAACTGTGTAACATGACATCTTCTTCTGGTTTTGCGTTCCTCAGCCCTAGTAAATGATCAAAAACAGTCGGTAACTTCATCAGGTTCACTGGGCCGCGCTTGGTGCTTAGTAATGCGGCTGGGTGATTTTAACCCACTTCCTCTGGAATTTGACCAGGGAAATGCAGTGGAAGCAAGTGAAGGTGCATGGGATTGTACCTGTGTGACTGATATATCTGTAGTGAAAACGGGCTTAGAATCCTGCACCCTACTGTCACCAAGCGTGCTGTGTGAACACACAAAGGTCCGGAAACTCGGGCGTAATTAAAGATGGATTATCTTGGCTGTATAAACCTCTTTTTGTATAAACCTTGAGTCAGAAACAAAAGCTTCAGCATTGCCAGATGCGTTGTTTCTGCAGCTTGCTGTCCAAAGCCGTGAGGTTTACGTGACTGCTCGGCGCGTTACTCTGTGATTGCCACATCGGAACTTGCTCCTCCACGTTGAACAGCCACAAAAGCCTCAGTGGTAATTAGTGCCCGTTAGTTGTGTGAAAATTTGTGACGGAGCAAAGGAAAGAGATGCAAGGTTGTGGCCTGCTTGGCTGCGGCCTGGCTGACCGCTGGCACACCTGGAACCATCACCATGGGGTTCTCTGTCACTGCCGATGGGGAGGCGGGAGGGAGCATTGGGGGCATTGAGGGGAACGTGAAGGTATCGCTTTGGGAAAGCTGTGATAAGCTGTGGTAATTTGCGGCAGGAAATCCTGGGCTGTTTCCTAGAACTTGTATTTGTTCCATCGTGGAAGGAGCCAAAGTGCTGATAGTCTTCCTTTGACTTTGATAAAACTCAGATATGCAAGTTAAAATTTGCTTTTAAGTGGCACGTAGCGGAGAGAGCTTCTGCAAAAGATGTTTTGGCTCTTTCTTGGTGTATTTTCTTTCACAGCTGTTCTTAGTGTATTTAACATTCTCCTGTGTCCTGAGGACAGTTCTTAAGCTTATGTATGTTAACATTATTGAATTAATTACTATTTTTATTTGGACTTGATGAAGATTATATTTTGCAGTCTTTAAGGTCATTTGCCTGAGGTTTTAAGTTGAAGAATATGATTAGCTGGTTGATCACTCTCTGCTTTTTTGGTCTTGGCCTAAACACAAAAAGGAGAGCTGCGTGACAAAGCATGGGTTATGTATTTCCATAGTTGTTAAAAAAAAATTAAAAAGAGGATAGAAGAAGGAGAAACATGGAAGTTGCTTGCATTTATTTCAAGTAGCATTTTTCTCCAAACAGTATTACTTTTAGTGCAGTTGCTTCCCTCCTCATGCTGAATAATGAGAAAAGTAGAAATGCTGTCTGTAGAAGTCTGTACTTCTTTGTGGTGTTGTTTTGGGGTGGTTTTTTTTTTTTTGTGTGTGTGTGTATGGTTTTTTTGTGGTGGTGTTTTTTTTTTTTTTAAATAAATGGAACTTATTCTGCATTGGACAGGAGAGGTGAGGGTCAGTGAGACTTGTTTTCAGAAGTCAGTTGTTGCTCTGGAGCTCGATAATTTCTGCAAGCAAAGTTTTCACACAAGACTCAACTGACACCTGTGAGACTGAAACACAGTAAAATGCTGGGTAGAAGAAAACATCAGCAATTAAAATGCTGCTTAAAATTTAAGAACGTGAAACCAGGTTTCATGAAAAAGTAGTGATACTGCTTTCAACGTGGTTAAATATTGGATAAATGATCTGGCTATTAGGTTTTTCACACTGTCGTGAGGGACATAAACTGGAAGAGTTGATCTGCTTGTTGACAGGGACAGGAACATCTAAGACACTCGCCCTGGTGCAGCTTGCCACCAAGATGCTGGCTCATAATTTCTGTTTGTGGGCTGAATGGCAGCTAATAGGGGCTCTGTGTGGAAGTGTAATTATGTTGTAGGAATTTCTAGCTTCCTTGTGTTTTGGTTCCTCCCTGACCTGAAAAAATGCTGGAAAATACAAGGTGCTCTGAAGTCAGGTTCTTACAAAAGAAGGCAGCTTAAGATAGTTGAAATAAAATAGTATCTCAAAATGTTTACCTGCCCAGTGGTTGAAATGTACTATTAATGCTATGTAAGAAATGAAAATATTAAGAATGGCTTTTCTCAGGAAGCCACAGGCCTTCCTGATCTGCTTATTCCTTGAAAGCCATCATCTCCTTGAAAATCCTGAGAGAACAGGAACGTTTTGCATCTTTTCATGAAGGTCAGTGTTGTGCAGTTTTGCAGCATCAACCAATTTCAAAGTTAGGCATTCCCTGCTGAAAAGCCCTGGCAGAGTGTAATACAAAAAGCAAAGTGTTTTCCTAAGTAGCTGACTCAAAATTAATTTTGGTGCTACCAATCCTCACGCCTCCACCCTCTCTCCCCCTGACAAATAACTCACTGAACCCTCGGAAATCAACTGCTGTATTGCAAAAAATCAGAGATGATTTGAGTAAACAGATGTGTCAGTTTGTGGCCAGTATAACATCATCACTTTTGCAAGAGCTGCATTATCGCACGGAGAGGAGGAAAGTGAAAATAAAACACATGAATGAGGTTCTGGCCATGAGAGCATCAGCCACAAAGATGACAAAGAACAAGGGAACAAGGAGCAATATTATAATAAATGTAATGACCTTGGTAAGAATGCCAGTTATGAAAGTATCATTTAATGCTCACTGCTGTTACAAATATATGTTTGTACTTGTTACAGAAGCAAATGTGCTATCTTTAAGAAAAGCAGAAGAAACTAAAAAAAACCCAAAGCAAGAAAAACAATTGAATGCTGCCTACCAGCTACAAAAGAGGGAAAAATCCAGCAAGGAACCAATAATTAAAGGCACTAATTGAGGGCACTAAGCTCATCCATTAATAAACCTACATCAACAAAGTAATCAGCAGATTAAAGTCCAAATAATGAAAACATTAGGACTGCAATACTAATTTAAAGAACTAAATTAAGCAGAGGAGACATATTATTGTCTCTGAAGATTCACTCTGTATGTCCTCAAAAAATAAATTGAATTTTTAAATAATTAAGTAGCTTTTAGTAGCCTAGGAAAAAAAGTTTCATCTACATATTTTGTGGTTCAGTTTTGTTGAATAATAGTGGGTTGGTTATATTCCACCCACAAACTTTTAAAATCAAAATGTAACCATTCTAGTCAGGAGTAGATAAAATGTCACAAGTAATTACTCTAAATATTAGTAGGTGCTGTGGTTGCTTTGTCAGAATAGTAGTAAAATAAGGACTAATATCTTTTTGGTAGTTCAGAGTTGGATAAATGTTTCCCAGTAGAAAAGGTATTTCCATCATAGTGTGATCTGAAAGAGAATGATGGCAAATAATGAGTATTATTAGTCTTGAAAAAAAACTTGAAAATCTGATCTTTGCAAAATTACAATTTTGCCATTTTTGGATGATAATTTCAGTTAAAATTACTGTTACTGCTTTATTAGACGGAAAGATTAGCAAAATGCAATGACACATCATGAGTGTTCTACTAATTTATCTGTTGAATGAAAAAAAGAGAAGGGATGAGTTTTTGAAGCAGTAAAATACATCTCCTTATTTAAGTATTATAAATTACAAGATTTCCTATTTAAGGCCCTTTTTATATTTTAAATGACATTGCAGAATGTCAGTTTTCTAGATTTTTCCCTGCCTTCTTTTTTTTTTTCTGGTCCTGAAGATTTTTATGTGACCAGAAGTTTACTCCCATCTATCAACTTCTACCTACTTAGTCATTCACTGTTCTGATTATGTCACTATTCCCACAACAACAGGCACAGAAAATAATTGCTATTACAATCAGTTGAAATGTAGTCTGGGGAAAAAAGTCCCAGTTCGTTGTAAGCATTTCTTTAGGTAATTGGTAACATTTGGACATAGACTAGGAAGCGCATTAGAAAATTGCTAAAGTTTCTGCCTTTTTTTTTTTTTTAATGCTATATGTGATATGGCTATATATTGCTATCTTTAAAAAAATCTATGTACCTAAAATATCTTCAATAGTTTTCTGTTCCCAGTTTTTCAGTTATTGAAGTTATGCATCTGTCTAAAGTTCATTATGGTACAGAGATGAAAATCCTATTACTTCAGGATCCTAAATGTCATAGATCTGGTAAAGAATATCACAATAGGATGAAACCACTTCCATAGCTTGTATGAGTACAATTTCCAGTCTTTCAGTTTTCCACATAGTACGTTGTTAAACTCGGGAACCATTCTGGTTGCTGGCTCGTAGGTGATCTCGTGCAATGACATACCGAGTGTGGTGGTTGATGTTTCTGAGTTCCTGAGTGACTTCTCCTAGTTGGTCGTTTGTCCTCTGGTTCTGCGCTGCATGTGTGTATAATAACAACCTCATTTGAGTGCTCCAGCACCTGCTGGCTCTTGCATCTCCACCATGGGAAGATGGGGGAGTTGTCATTAAAGCAAAGGTGTGATGTCAGATATCCGTACTGTGGTTGACATAGCCACAGCCAAAGGGTAGCTGGAAACCAAAAAGAGCAATATGTATTTAGAAGGAGTACTAAATTAGCTTATGCTCTGAAGCAAAACACATTTTACTGGCACTTAACAAAATACGTGTAGTCATCCTGAGTCCTGCTGTTGGGATAGATGAGCTGCTGAAGTGCAGCAATTCTTATGACATAATGTAAGTCTGAGCTGCATCATTTGCTGAAATCTAGTGGCTGTTTTCTCAACACTCCATTAATAGCAGAACACCAGGGGAGTAATTTCAGGTGATTAAAAAAAAAATTATGATCACTTTTAAGTTCAAACCCATTTTTTTGGTGTAAATTCAGTTTACTAGTTCAGTATCACCCAGTCTTATTTTCAATAATCTTCTTCTTTTTCACTTCCTGACTTGCTTGTATTTGGAAATGACAGCCAGAAGTTGTATGACTCAGATGATATTCACCTCTGGCAAAAGACTTGGTATTTGGAGGTTGCCTCTACTGCATTAGTCATTTCTAAGTGTTAAAATTTTGATAAATATCTAGTTTTTAAAAAGCAATACAATATACTTAATGATGTGAAACTTAACTATCATTAGAAGCATACTAGTATAATTTCAGGCTTTCAGAAATTGTTTCAGCCTTTTAAAGCACGCATTCAAAAATTTCCTTTCAAGTGACTTTAAAGCAACCTGGATCCAAATTTTCTGAGCTTACTAAACTTTTGTGTTGTTAGTGGGCAAATTGGTGAGTGTGTGGGAGTGCTCAGTACACTGATCATCAGCTGCTGAGGTGTCTATTTAGAGACTTCTGGTCATTCACTCAGAACAAAAAAAACCCCACCTCATTTACAGGTCTTGACAATGAACCAGTGCTGGTCGGCAAAATAAACTGTGCTTTTTACCGAGGGAAATCATTTGTCTACCTGCCTTTTTGTTTAATACCGAACTTAGATTTTTCTGTAGGTAAAAGTAAGGCTGATCAGTGTACTCCTGCAAATTTGCTTGCACTTTTTGCTGGGGATCAGGCCCTGACTTTAATATAGTTTAAGAGTTTTCTCATTTTCATTAGCGTGTTCCTGCATTATACACAGTTTTACAGGAAGTCAGTGGAAAAGCATTTGTCTTTTGTTTTGTGTCATTGTTTGGTATCTTTAGTTGTTAGTTGTACAGCTGCAAAACCAAAGAACACTTAATATGGGAAAGACTTGCTTTATTTGTGACCAAGTAATAAAGCATATGTTTAGTGATCTCTCACAACAGGATGTAGCATCACTGGTTAATGTACTGCAGAGGAAAACCAGGAAGCCTCTCTGTCCTTCTATTTTTTTTTTTCTTTAATTATTACTTTTGAGTCCTGTGATTACCTTAGTGCCCTAAATACTCCTGTGTCAGCAAGTAGCGGTAGTAGTGTTTCATTAATCCATCAGATTTCTGATGCGGCACATTCTAAGACCAAGAGATAATAGGGAATCATTTGTTTAAACCTCAGGATTAGCCTCTGATGCATCAGGCTGCAGTGCGTCATTAACAGCAATGGTGCTAGAACTGTAAACTGAAGCAGATACATGGCACGGGGTTGATACTCTAAAATCAAATGACAGCTTTGCTGTCTTGTACCTTTAAGCTGGTAAACAGGTATCGCAGCTTACGTAGATTTGAATAATAGCTGTATATTTTTGATAGTGTTTCTATTTCCCTGTTGTATGAATCACTCAATAGACTGTATTCCCTAAATATTTTTTTTACTAAGTTAAAATATACTCTACTCAGCAAAGTAACTTTACAAAATATGCATATATGTCAACAGGCTCTGAACTTTCAGAATACTTGCCAGCATGCATGTTGGAACGTCCTTATATGACTTAATTCTTAACAGCTTTTTATGCATACATAGGCAAGAAACATCATGGGCAGGTATTTTAAATATAGCCATAACACATCTGATATCACATTCATACTGAAAGGAGCTCAGTTTTGTTTTTCATAGTAAAATGCATTTAAATTGTTATTATTATTAAGGCAAAATGCATTTGAAATGTGTGGCACTTATAAAACACAGCAGCTCTACTAAACCAGGTGAGGTTTTATATTCCTTGTAAGCTTTTAGAAGGAGCTGTTTCATTTCTGTGCTGAAGCACTAGCTTTTAAAAATGAGAACTCTTCAAAATGCTAGCAGTTGATTTAATTTGTAACTTATGCAGTATATTGAACTTCAAAATTATTGTGCCTTTATATTACAGAGATAAAAGAAGATTTATAGGTGCTTTCTCCTTTTGATTGAATAGTACTTTCACAAGAACACTCCAAGTGCAGTAATGGCTGGAGAGATCAACCTTGCAATCCTACTTGGCTCATGTGCAGATATAGAGAAGGTAGAGAGAGGTGACATAGGATAGAACGGCAGGTAACAACTTGTCTACAATGTAATCACAGCCAGGCATAAATGAGCTCTAGTTCACCTGTATTGACAGTATTAGGCCTGTTATCTAGAAATATCAAAGACTCATGTAAGGGCTATTCTGCACAGAGTTAGGAGAGGTCGCCTATGGTGGCCAGATAGTTTCTATCTACTTTTCCTAAAGCTCAAAGTCTATCAGGCTACTTCTCATTGCAGGTCAGCCACGGCCTTTGCCTCTAGGTCTGCTAGCCTCTTTTGTATGTTTTGCTTTTTAGGCCAGTTGATTTGCTTTCCAACTCCCTCTGACCTCACCTGTAAGATGCTTGATAGACCTGCCTAAGTTGCATCAAGTGACAATTACCACTTTCAGCCCATCTTTCTTTGCCTTTTCTGTCAGAAAGAGGACTGTGAGGGAGCCACAGCTGACATGAGGTCTGCCCCGACACGGAGAATTGTTTCCTGAGCTCCCGTGGCACCAGGTTGTGCTGATGGCTCTGCTCCACAGGGAGTCAGGAGCTGAGAGCTTCCACCTGATTCTGCCACCAAAATAACAGCCCCCAGCTCAGCCGTGACCTGTGTAGAAATCTGCTTGCCAAAATGTGCTCTTGCCTGGTCTCCTGTCGCTGGAAGGGTTGTGGGGACTTAGTTGAGAACAGGCCTATCTTGGTCCTTGCTGGGGCCAAACAGAACCCCCTGGGACATGGTGTGGAGGTGGGTGGCAGACAAGTGAACCTCTTCCCTTTTCTTTCTTATCTTGGAATGTATCAGCTGATGTGAAGGAGTAACTACCCTGCAAAGCCAGGTGGAATTTTGTTTGTGTTTATTTCAGTGTATTGCCTTCTGTGTACCCTGTATTCTTATCTGGAAACTAACAACAACCACTTGAAGAAACCTTTTAGCATTTTCTGTTGAGTTCATTGACATTGATGTGGTCATCTGCACTTCTGAATAGTTAGACTGGATATAGTGGCACTACTTTGCTAAAATGCTTAATGACAGGCAGGTGTTACTTTTTATAGGTAGAGCTGAAGATATTTCAAATCAGAGTCCTATTGGGATAAACATGGTCATAAAAGCCTTTAACAATGTGAAAAATCCCCAAACACCTGAAGGTACATGAATGAAAGCAGTTAACCATCTGAGAGCATTCTGCATGCCATTCAGCAAACGTATTCATTAATTTTTAGTTATATGCTCAGGGTGTAAAAATTGACCATTTATGTGAACTTCTTACCAGTAATAGCAAATAGCCAAATGTAATTTTATCGTGGAAATATTTCAGGTTTTCTGTGCTTCTGGCCATATAGCGACCTTGCAGTATGCCTAGAAAATCAGAAAATACCATGTTAATTCTTCGTCCACTGTGTACCTGGAGCTTGAGCTGTAGCATCACGTTTATTGTAGCAGCAGTAGCGTGTAACTTCAGTTTCTCTTGAAGAAAGGAGAGCTTTCGGATAAGTATAGGCCAGTCTACTTGGGGATAATGTTAGTGCCATTAGCAGCCAATGTAGCTACATTTTCTGGTGTATGGGCTGTGGAGTTCTGCACAGAACTTAAAGTGATTTCTTACTGTGGGCTACATTTCAGCATCAGCTGTCTAATGTGGATGAGACAGATGCATCAATGGTTGTTTCAGTGTTCTCGTTTTAAGGAGAAATGAGTACTGTATTTTGGCTGTGACCATGTGAAGCACAAAGTTGACTTTGATGTAGTTCCTACATTGCCTTTCTAACTTTGTTCTGAAATGTTTTTTGTCTTCAGAGCTTCTTTCTGTTGTGTTTTCTTCCTCTCAGTGGAAGGACATAAGGAGAAATACTGGATGTAGTGTAACCTGGACTGGATTAGAAACTTGCTAGCTATGATGCCCAGTTCCATGGGTTCCATATTTTTGAATGACCACCTCCTATTACAAGTATTACATATAAAGATGAAAGGGTAGTAGTTTGGTTTTCTTCATTTTGCAAAAAATACTGATTTTAATCATGCTGACTTTACCTTCTAGTGCTTTTTTTCCTGTTGTAATTTCCTTCTGTGATTTCTGCAGGGGGTAATTACATTGTTTAGTAGCATCTTTCTGTCCACAGGTAGATAATGGAACAGTCAGATTAAGATAGAATAAGAAAGTCAGGCTTTCAGGGCAAGGAAAGCTAATTTACTGTTCTGTATACTGAGGCAGCTTGGAGGTGTAAAAATAGCATGAAAAATAGATGGAAACTTGTTCCCAACTTCTCATTTTGCTGCTTATCTACTCAGTATCTAATTACTACTTTTCTCTCAAGAGAATTGATTTAAAAACTGGAATAAAATAGAATATAATGAAAATGCTTATTATAGCTGAAGTCGATACTGATGGTACCCATAATTTGAGTTGCTAAAATCTCATTCTAACCCTGGTGCTTTGACTTTGTTTTGTTGGCTGATGGAGAATATCTCTGCATTTCTTAAGTAGCCAAATGGCATCCTGATATTGAGGCGCTGCATGAGCTAGTTAAGTCTGAGCTTATAGCTGTGCCTAATAAGGAGATTGGTGAACAGTGAAAAAAATATATGCTGAAATGTAAAATATCAAATGAAGAAAACTTCAAAGCCCAGGATTTTATAAATCATTTCTTCTGCCATCTCACAGAAAACCAAAATCTTCACATTAACCGGGTAAGATACTTAAGGAGAACTCTTGCTCTGCTTTTTTTAATTTAAAAGTTTTTATTTCTGTAAATTACATGCCATTTTCTTCAGGTTCATATTTAGTCCATTTTTTAAGTACTAGAAATTGGAACTGTCTTTTCTGTTGCCAGTTTTCCTCATGTTCTGACTTGCATAGCCATAAACTAGGAAAGCAGTAAAGAAGATCAAACCTGAACTCTCTTTTTGTTTAAAGATAATGATTTCTCTGGGCTCATGAATTCTTAAAGAAGAAAAAGGGAAGCAAAGTTGTCTAGGCAAATACTGGGCTCAAGTGTTTTATACCTAGGTTATATTCTAAATAGGAGCTGTTGTTTCAGGAAATAAATAAGAATCCTTAAGTTTATGTTGAGTCAGCAGGGCTGAGGTGTGCTAAGAAGTCTTACTGATGTGCCGTGTTTTCATATAGCATTCTACTTGCTTTATTCAGTGAGACTTTTCTGTCTGGAAATGATTAGTTTGTTGTGCTGAACATCTTCTCTTCCAAGTGACTTTTTTTGAATGATTGTAGTTGAATTGTGTCTGTTTTCAGTCCTTTTCAGATCTCTCATCTAGAAGGTTTGGGTTCCCACAGATGCTTACCCCCAGCTCAAAAGCTGTTCTCTTCCATTCCGTGTTACATCATTTGCAGAGCGCCTTGCAACAGCCCTGGGGATTTCTCTGACATTAAAAAATAAAGGAAAAAATTGCTACAGAGTGACCTTTTATTAACTAGAACCTTAAGCAACTTCCCAGAGCTGCTGGGGTAAAAGCAGCACCACACTGTACTCAAATTTAAAATTGGGACAGTTGCATTTCCATTTTGTGACTGTTAATGCATCCCCTTATGCACTGGCTGCCTGTAATTTTCCTAATAGGAGCTCTTAGCTGAGGCCTGGAGAGACTATCCAGTCTTGGAGAATAGTTGACCAATAATAATTTATTTTAAAAATCAGTGAAAAAAACAGCAGAATATTTTTATTATCAGAATCTGCATATACTGGAAAAGCTGTCAGGATTGTTTTTTGCTGAGCTGAATAAAAATAAGTCGTGTTTCATCTTTTGGGTATTCGTGAGCTGTTCTTGGCTTCAGCAATTGGCATTTGGGGGGCAGAGCTGGGGCAGAACCCATTTTCATGTAAAAAACTCTGGCTGTCTTGAGAGTGAGTCGTTCTTTCCGTGGTTGTTGCAGTAAGAGGGAACAACTGAACAATTTGCCATTTACTTTTATCTTCTGGTGCATTCTCTTCCCTTCTTATCAAATTACTTTAGTATCATAAGATCATTGCAAATTCGTCTGACCTGAGACAACTTGGATGTGGTCAGTGATGATCATACTGTTAAGGCAGATATATAGTCATGGTGCGATGAGGGTGAAGCTGAATAACTTTTAAATTTGGGATGCTATTTCTGCACCTAACCTAAACCACTAAATAACAACCTTATTTTGTGTATCCAGTAGAACTCTATAAAGCTATCAGACTTAAAAAAAAAAAAAAAAAAAAAGTCTGTGATGGATGGTGAATCAATGGTCTCCTGCCATATATGAAATGTTCCATAAAGAAGCTCCCATCTTAATAGAGTAAATGGAGATCAGTCCTGCTAGGAGAGAAATTTTGTGTCATAAATCATCAAGGCGGTTTATTTCTTTTACTCTCTCCATGCCCCTCTGCCCTGTTTCTCTCCTTTCTTCCCTATTGTGAATATTATCCTGGTGGAGGGAGAATGGTAATCCTAGTTATGTTACTATATTTACTTTTGTTTGTTTGTTTGGGTTGGTTTGTTTGTTTGGGTTGGTTTGTTTGGGTTTTTTTAGAAGTGATTATTGAGACACTGGGGAATTCGTTTTATCTTCAGAAGACTCTTCCCCCTCTCCCTCCGGCCTCCACCATCCCGTATGTTGTCAGTGGGCCTTACAGACCATGTTTTGCCATATGTGCTCATTGAAAAGCAGAGTCCTGAGAAGAGCTGGAAAGAGGCAGAGGGGCTGCCGAGGGGCAAACTCCAGCCTGTCAGAGCCAGGGCAGCTTGCGGGGGGTAAAGGAGAGCAAGCTGGCATTCAGTGGGGAGAGAAGGGGGCTGGAAGATCTGAAGTAAACTGGCTGGTCTTCTTCTGCTAGGGCTTGTTCTCCAAGCAGTGAAGGTGTAAGGTGGATAAGTTCATTTTTAACTTACTTTTTTGGAGGGGGGAGATGGAAGGGGGTGAAGGCTTCATGATGCTGTTACTTGATATCACACCAAATTATTGATTGGTGAGGATGGTGACAGAGACAGATACACACATACACACACATATATATACACGCTGCATATGTGTGTATCTGTGCCTCTCTAAGTGGAAAAGGCTACAGGTTGTAATATGAGACCAATTTTGCATTTAAAACCAAAACTGACAAAAAATTATAGAATTTGCCGAGTCTGCATCTTCAGCTGCTTTCTCCGAATGGTATCAAATCATAGGAGTAACACTGCAAAATCAAACCACAGTGTAAATAGCCCTTTGTTTGAATCACTCTCAATTTAAACAGTTTTTACATCTCTTAATACCTATGAATAGGTTGCACTTTTTTGCAGTAATACCATTCTGCCATTAGAGGAATCCATAAGAGATGCTCGTGCTGTGTGACAGTCTTCCACCAGCCATTTTATTCCCTGTTTATATAGGGATATTAGTTTGGAAGCAGTGCTCACCAGGTAGGGGAGAAGGTGAAAATGTGGCCTGGCTTGGCACAGGACCTCATCAGAAATGTACAGTCAGCTTCTGAGGACTGTATCGGATTTAAAGCATGTGCTTTTGCCAAGGTGTAACTTAATGCCAGGAACCACTTAAGGTTCTGGAGGTCATTCAAAAAATTCTTGTTGATTTTGATGCAGTTGCCCTAAAGAGAGTAACTGCATTGGGTGGAGGTTGTCTGGATTCCTGCTTACAGCATCTGGCAAATTGGGTACAAATCACCAGGGCTACTGTGTTCATGCCTGTATTTTCAACATCCTTCTCACCTGTTCTGTCTGTTCTTAAATTACCAGCATATGTTTGCCTGGGCTCTGGTGACTTGTTATGAGAAGGGTACACGTCTGGTTTTGCTCGAGAGTAGCAGTAGGCTCTTTTGTAGAACAATCTTCAGTACTAAATATGTAAAGCCCCAAAGATTCCAACATTCATCCTTGTCATGTGGATATAGAGTTTAGGTCTCGGATGCTTTAAACTATGATTTAAACTACCATTTGATTGTAGCCTGGCTCTGGAGTTTGGTTAAAAATAAAAGTAGATTTAGGATATTTCTGAATGTAAAATTTTGTGTTGTTGATTTTTGTGACTACAGAAGTTATATAAAATGATTTTTTTAAGTTGTAAACTGACTGTAAGTAGAAGTGTTTATTGACGATCTTAAACAAAATGTGGATGGTTTAATTGGCTACACAGTAAATTGATGATAACTCCCTATAATGAAAACTTTTGGTGCAAGACCCCAGCGTGGTCCAGAGTTCATTAAAGGGTTGTGAATTTTAGGGTCTCTTGGTAAAATACTGTCAGATCCATGCTTTATGTCTGTGGATGACTGAGGGATGACTTCCATGGTTTGTGGTACTATTGTAAGCATTCCAGAATATTTAATATTAATAATGTGCCTTCATTTATAAAGTGTTCTTAGCAAATGTAAAAATAACTCTTTAAAATCCCCAGGTATAAGAAAGATTTAACAAAATAAAATCTAAATCACTGTTTTATGATGAAATAGGATATAATCCTCTCAGTGAGCTTTCATGCTATAAGAGGGAAATGGCCATTCCGAACTGACTGCTCGTATAGACCTCCTCTGTTTGCCCTGTTTCAAACACCCAGCATCACATGTAAAAATAAAAAGCCTTTAAAAAAGGAAAAGGCAAATCAGAACTAGGATAAACTGGGATGTGCCTGACATGTTCATGATGGCATAATTTGTAGAAGTAGGCGGCTTGTGGTCTTTCAGTCAAAGTTGTTGTGTTGCTCATCTCTGAGAGCAATAGTGAGTATACAACCTCTAAGCTTGCCTCCTGTTTGCCATCTCTTTGCTTGTTATGAAGCAGGGGAGATGAACTGTTCTTGTTTTTAACCGTTTTGATCAACTTTCTTCTGTTATTCCAGTCCTTTCTTAACGGCAGTAATGTGCTGCTTTTCTCTGTTTTACATTTCCTTAGGACTTCCTTTCAAATTCTAGCCCATATTTCTCTTTCATGGTCAGATGGTCATTTGGGCCAACCACTTCCAGTCAGTCTCTCATCTCTCAGCATCAATCTGAGTGAAAAATGGGGCAAGCTGGTATATTGGAATGTGTGTCCCCTCCCATGCTGTGATCTCCCCCCGAAAATGCTTCTGATCATTGTTCTGTCATTTGAAAAAAAAATAGTATTTATTTTTGAGGTCTACAAGTCACATTTGATTTCAATTTCTGAGTTTTACATTGACAGGAGGCAGATTGCAGTGAAGACCATAAACTGATAGTTTAGGGCAAGCATGCTATTGCCTGAGGCAGTCAAGGCTGTAGACCACTCCATCCTTCTGACTTAGGACATTCATCCCTCCTGAGGTTCCTTGTCCTTTCCAATGATAGATTGAGAAAGACAAGCAGCACATGGATAGACAAACACCTCACCCAGGCACTTGGTGCCATTTAACAGTTTCTTCCTGCATTTGACATTTTCATTTCCCTTCTTCACCTCACTCATCACTAACTGTTTGGGTCTTGTTTTCTGTACACAACACTAATAGAGAATGACAGAATACAAATACAAGCTCCATTACTCATTTTGTATGCTGTATATTCCAGCAAAATTATATAGGAAGCTTCACCAGCTGAACCATGAAAAGAACACTTAAGATTTAATTGACATTGACCTTATGTGACTATCATTCAGGATAAAGTGGGTTTTTTTTGCTGTTTCATTAGTTTGGTTGGTGGTTTTTGATTGTTTGTTTTCAATGAAGCATAGATACCCAAGAATGGGCAGGTATTAAATTTATTGCAGCGTAATTATTTTCTGAGTTTACTACAATCATGGTACCACTATAAAAATATGTTTTGCATTTAAAATAATCTTTCAGGCTCTTATGTTTTATATTGCTTAGGCTGGATGGGGCTCTGAGCAACCTGATCTAGTTGCAGATGTCCCTGCTTATTGCAGGGCGGGGTGAACTAGGTGACCTTTGAGGGTCCCTTCCAACCCAAAGTATTCTATGATTCTATGATTTACTATGTATTAGTGATTTTCTTAGGTGGGATCTGAATGCGGAAGTTGGAAAGTATAGAGCAAAACAGATTCTTTTATAGACCAATGTGTGTTTGTGCATGTATTTTCCAAATGAGCATTCTGCATGCTTCCTGAGAGGTCTGAGAAGATATAAGCTCGCATTGCAGAGGAAAGAGTCTTTGGGGGAGAATTTCTATGTATTTTTTGCATGTTCTATGACTGAGAGATGAAGAGGAGTTAGAATGCTGGTCAGCTTGGTTAGTAAGTGGAGAAAGAGCAGTGTCTTGGGGATAATCTCAGTTCTGGTTTCTGATAGGGGATGATGCAATGCATGGCTTTATGTTCTTCATAGCAGTGTGAGGAAGTTCTCAGAAAAAACATAGCAACTATGTGAATCACTGCAGGAGATGAGTTCCTAATTGATGCGTTCACCAAAAATCCTAGTTTTCATCTTTGGCATCAGTAAGCAAAACATACCTTTCTGTTGCTGTACTGTTGACATCCAACCTCCCCCTCTATTTCTTCCAGACCTTTTCTGTGAAGATGGGGGAGGAGGCTCTTCTCTTGCAATTATCTTCAGTAACTCATTGCTGATACTTTTTGTGCTCTGAAATAAGGGTGAATGAAAATAGAGGTAATTATAGTTGATGATACTGGTGTACATTAGCGTAGATTTTTTGACTAACAGCACTAATACTGTACAGAGATTTCAGCTTGAAATCTGTTGTTACTTGAGGAGACCCTTTACTGGGAAGGAGATACTAGAGATCTTGGGTAATTCAAATCACTGTCTGTATATATTCACCTTATGCTTGGATTGAGGTTTACATTTTCATTCGTATTTCTGAGGATGATTTCTGTTAAGAAAGAAATGGTGGGCTCATCAGAAATCTATGGCTGAGTGTTCTATCCCATGCTGTGAGCATGGGTTTATTGTTGGAAGTCTTAATCTGGAAAGACAAGGAAGGTAGTTTTTTGGTATAGGAAATAATATTTATCTACTCAAACTCATGGAAAAGAAGACACAAATGGCACTGATAAGGGCGAATTAAAAGAAAATGAGGCTTCCAGTGTTCAGATGCTTCTCCTTTCAGATGCTCCAGTGCATGGTGTAGATCAGTTTGTGGAGCTGTGGTAATGCACTTTATGCATTTCAGAGAAGTTTAAATCAATTATTACAGAGTTCTTTAAGCTGACGGTGCCCACCTGCAAACCAAAGACCATACAAACTGTAGGCTGCTCACTTGTAAAGTATGGGGTTTTTTTTGGTATTGTTTTATATGGTTGAAAATAATGGGAAGTGAAAGTTCATCAGCTGCGGATTTTGATTGCTGAAGAACTTAGCAATATATGTTTATTCCCTCATGGATCATGAAGAGCTGTATTGACTTTGCTCTTTGGCAGCAGGACAAAAATGTGTGTCTTTCTTTCCTTTTGTCATTGTGCCCTCCTGACCGTGACATGGGCGTATCTCAAGAAGTAATGTGATGATAAACTAAGATCCTTGGAGTTGGTAAAGGTGTTTTATTTGCAGCAAGAGATGGTTAAGTTAAGTTAAGTTCAAAACATTTTTGGGGAGGGAAGTTAGGATGCGACAAAATATGTCACTCTGGCTGAGTCTTCATTCTCAGGTGTCTCTGTATTTATGCTCTTTAATCCTCTTGTGCTTTGAGCTGCTATGGGACAGATTACGAGCACAGAGAAAAGTTTGGGCATTATGCAGATATTGCAGGCATGTCTGTATTTAATTCTTCTCTAATCCACCGTTCTTGAAAATACGAAAATTCTCATAATGTCTATTATTACATTGAGAAATTCATTATGCTGGATTACAAAGCTCTGCTGACCACTGTGACTGTTTTGGTTTTCCAACTTTATTTTACAGATGGAAACTGCATGTAAAATCATATAGGTTCCCAAGAAGGATACTGCTTTTTTTGTAGGTTTAGTATTAATGCAGGAAAGCTATTACTTGAAAATATTAAAAGGAATATCACAAGTATTTGCAGATCCTTTACTATGAGTTTAAAAAAGAATAGTATACTGGATTTCTTCAAGAAAAAAAATGAAAGGTTAATTTTTTATAACCATGTATAATGTTACTCATAAATTTTCCAATTTCTCTGCTACTTAGCTACAATACATTATTTAGAACATGAAATGTATTAATTTGAAAGACTGATCTCTAGAGATAAGTCAGCTTTCCTTTCTAATAAACCATTTAAAGTACAGGGTGCCTAGCAAGAGTCTTGCAGATAATATTCCTGATTACACTAAAGTAATTACTTATTTCAGATTGTATTATTCCAGACATATGTACTCTGAGGAGGAGTACATGATAGGATTTAAACTTCATATGTGAGAATATAACATGAGGTTCCCATATGGAAAATCTGGATTTCTTCTCGTAAATTATTTGCTTTAGTTTCTAGTATTTATATAGTAAAATAGTGCATGCGATAGATGTATCAGACCTTCTTTGTGTTGACTGCCTTTTGGTTTAAAATATATCCTACCTTAAGCATTTCTTCTTCATTACAAATATAAATTAAAAGTGCGTTTTTTTGTCTACTAGGTGCGTTTCCTCTGCTTTGCAGCAGGTTTATCCTTAAATGTATGTGAAAATGAGGGCAAGATATTGTATTTGCTTAATCATGGATGATCCAATCAGACTTGCATGGTTCTCTCTATATGATACACATGTTTAAATTTCAGAATACAGATACTTAAAAAAATTACCCTATTTTTTTTTAGATGAATAATATCTGGACAAGAAAGCAAAACCAGTCTATGTAGAAAAGAGAATTCTGAATTCTTAAGGAAGTAGCAAAAATTAGTGGTACCTTATACTCCGATAAAGTTTCAAGTATTGTAGTTTTCTGTAGGCTTATAGATCTCAGTAGCCCATGTAAATAAAACTGCTGTGAAGTTTTCGGTTGTCAAAAGATTGCTGAATTGATTTATTCTGTAACCACCCTCATAAATAGTTCCCTGTTTGGAGGACAAAGGTTACATGCAGCTTCCATCTTCTTTTCATTTGGTATTACTGTGCATCGAGTACCTCAGAGCTCCATGTGTTTTGTTTCAGGAGCTGATCGTTGTCTTTCCTGAGGATGCTCGACTGATGACTGGCTCTTGGCTGGATCTTCAGTATTCAGTGAACCTCTGTGCTTTCTGAAATCTGTCTTCTCCCGTATGCTTTCTAGCATAGGGAGTTGAAGACTGGCCAATACTTTTCCCACGGAAGAAGATAATATAAAATGGAGATCCAATTCGGTGGAGTTTTTCATGTGGAATAGCCAAATGAATTAAATACAGGCTCTGCTCGTAGTTAAAATGGTTTCTTCAGTTGCTACACTTAAACATTTGGTGAGGTGTTGGACACTGTCCATTGGATGGGTGGAATCCAGTGTCTCAGTTTCCTCTTCAAAAAATAACTTACGAGTAATAACTTGGCTTCTCTCTTCATCAAGTGTCTCCTTGCAGCTAAAAGTGAGGAGATGTGGGTTGCTGTAGGTCACGGAGACCAGGTTTGCCAAAGAAGGGGATGAAAATTGCCTGTTTGCTTGTTGGGAAGGAGCTCAGCTGGTTCAGGGACAGTGCTTTGTGTTTATAGAAATTGCACAGGAATGGTCAGCGTCTGGCATGTGATATCCAGGCCACCTCTCGGGTTTGCTGCTCTTCTACAGACTCATTTTCCAACATGTGCCAAGTTAAAAGGCTGCTCTGTTTGAGTATGCTTGCTAACTGATTTTCAAGCTAGAGAGTTTTTTTTAAGATTAACTAATTTCTTGAATGGCCGCTTATTCAGTAAAGATGAAAAATCAGTATTTCTGTAAGAAATTGCACACTCTTTGGTGCTATCTGTGTCTTTTATAAAACAGATGTTATTCCTCTGAATCATCTTTGCATTTAATGCTCTTTTTATACTGTCATTTGCTAGGAAATGACTTAACATGGTGTTTTTTGGTGTTGTCATCTCCCCTCTTGATGTGCCCTTTCTGCTAGAAGGGTATGAAATCATCTAAGGTACACCGTCAAGGGAGTCATTACATGGAACAGCCTTTCTTTCTCTGTCTTTGTCATGCATTAAAAGGAATATCCATAGCAGTTTGCTCTAGTTGTTATATGTGTATTACCAATCTTGATGAAGTTTTCTTGTGGTGTGCCATTGGCGATAGATACCAGGGAAGGAGGGGTTGGTATGACATGTGGATGTCTGCATTGCTGATTCAGATTTAAAGTTGAATGGTTGTTCTTACTGCATCTCCCCCATTCAAAATTATCTAATTTTCCTCATTTACATCACAAGTAAGCACTGTGTAGCTGTGTTGTTTCTACTCTTGCCTTCCCCAAAGTGAAGAATCATAGACGTTTGTTTCATTTATAATAAAGAAGTCACTAGAGGTTTGATTATGAAGCTAGCTAGTGTACTTTAATGTTCTAAGCAACTTAAGCATATGATGGGATATGATGTAACATGTTTATGGAAGGAGAATTTTATATTAGTAACCAGTCTTGTAGCAAAATGGCAAACAGTAGGGGTGAGACAGGACATCTGGAATCATGTTCTCTGGCCAGTGACCAGACTTTTTATGAAAGTGACTTTTTTCATAAAGGAAGCTGATGTACTTTTCAAATACATTGACAGCTTTCCAGTAGGTTAGATATTGCTCACCGCCCTTTCCTGGCAGGGGTAACGGTTACCAAGTTTCGTCATCAATCCGGTACCAACTTTGCTTATAAAAATCAATATTTTTAGTACATTTTCAGTAATTTAAAGCACTAGTAGGACGAGGGTGGCTCTGGATGTAGGTAGGCAAGATACTCAGTGTTACTGAAAGATCTTGAGAAGGTACCGGAAGTATGCTAGTCCACCCTCAGAAGGCTGTGTTTTTGTTGGAGAGAAGTAAAAGTATATGGTAGCAGGAGATGAAGGATGTTATGACAAGGGAAGTTATTTTAAGGGAAGATCTTTGAGTCATTTTTTGTTATTTTGACAAGGCAATTTTTAATTTTCTTCTTACATCTTTGGCGTCAAATTTTGTGTCGAAACCACCCCTTTTTCTGCACAGGAGGAATATATGTGGCAGTTCTTGGCATACCGTGGCTTGAGTGCAGCTTTGAAGCACGTGTAGTCTTTGCGTACGGTTGAGCTGGGTTTTGGTAGTTGCTACAAAACTCAGCAACTCTCGATTCTCTTCCCTCCTGGGCTTCCCTTGCTGCTTCTCTTACTCTTTCCCCTGGCATGCTGACAGTGTCATCTGCTTCCTCCTCTGTCTTACAAGACCTGAGTTGTTTAGATAGAATTAGCAAAATGTGGTACGTGGAAGATGGAGCTATGCCAGTGATTTGGATGGTCCTGAGGAACCTTTTTTGTTGTTGTTGTTCTTGTTTTCTTTAATTCTTAAGGAACATTATGGTGTACTGTGAAGATAGGTTCCTATGTACAGGTGAAATATGGATGAAAAGACAAAATCTAGCCTGTGAACTTCAGGTGCACAGGAACAGAATACACATATTTTTGAGATACACAGTTTAGGCAGAAAATAATTCATAAATACAGGCTTTGAAAACACAGCTTCTGTTGATGGTTATTATTTCTGTTGCATCTTGAAGAGGAAGGAGTGAAATGTACTATAAAACCAGTAAAAGTGTTAGAAACAAAACAAGCTGAAAAAATTCTACTTTAAAGGCCGAGATTTATTAAAAGGCGCCAGTATTATGTACGAGTAATTTATGCATAAAGACTGAATTGTATTTTGCAGAAAGTCTTTTGTTCTACTTTATCTCTTTATACAGTACTCCTCCAGTCATTAAGTGTAGTTTACTTATGCTGGAAGACAAAGTACTGCGTGTTTACAAATCTACACAATGATCTTGAGAGAAAAGAATGTGTAGTCCTATTGTATTCTTGCAAGTGTCTTTTTCATCTTTGGTCAAGACTAAAATTCAATTTAGACCAAAAAAAAAAAAGAAAGGATTTTTGCACATTCTTTGGGTTTTTTATTTAGTATGTGTACAATAAACTATTTCTTGGCAAACAAGATTTTCAATAGAGAACTGGTATGTAATTGTTTTAAATGGTCCCCATATATTCCACTTGGTCAGAAAACAGAACCCTGGAGTTATGAGTCAGGTTTTTGTTTTTGGAAGAAACGATGTTGTACTTTTAAAACTAGTGCAGAGTACTCAGAATGGTTTGGGTTTGGGCTGCACAACATAATTTATATGCTGCTGGGAAAAAGAGGATATTGCCTTTACCAGAATTTATTCTCAAGTGCCTTAAAAATTTAATCACTGTAAAGATCAATATATAAAGTAGTTAGTCAATATTTCGCAAAGCTTAAAGGAAGTTTGGAGTTACAAGTTTTTTAATGAATTATTGAATGCTACTTGCAGGAGAGAGATTTAAATAAACTAAATTTTTTTTTTTTTTTTTTTTTAAATGGAGTGCCTTGCTCTAACAGAAGCTTAAAGTATCCTAAGGCTGAAAGACTGTTTGTGCAGAAGTCACTTACCAAGCATGGTTTGCCCCAGAAGTATTTGGAATACTTGTATTATAAATGCATAGACTTTCAGGGCTACATGTAAACTGCATGCCATCTCATAAATTATTCATTATAGCCCCCAGGTATAATTATTCAGAGAAGTGAAAATGAAGAAAATTATTTCCTATTAATGTTTGCTTATTCAGATAATTATTTTACTTATTTTTATTCAGTTTTTAATCCTAAATTATCTGAGTCCGGCTCTCACAGTGTATATATACTTTCCATGCATTTTCTTTGACCTAAAACCCATGAAAGATGCATGAATCCTATGCGTTAAAATTTCTTCACCAAACTATATATTTAATTTCACTCTTCTATGTTGTGTTTTCAAACAAGAGCTTCCTCTTTTATTTGAAGTGCAGAACACTGACTTGCCATATTCTGACACGAGCTGTAATGCATCAGAGGATTTCAAAAAGGTGCTGAGGTTGATGAAAACGGGGCTCTCCAAGCTGCCATGTATAAAATATGAGTGTCGTATATAGAAAATAAAAGGCCTCTGCATGAAACGGAATGTCAAGGAGAACAAAATTGCTTTAGGTCTCATTCTGCAAGCAGCCATATATACAAATGTTTTTCCTAATGTGAGTTGTCCCATTGAATAAAACTAATCATGTTTGTTGTTTAAGATAAGGATTCTATCCTCCAACCTCTCCAAAATAAGTGCAAAATTTATTATAGCTCTTTCTTTGCTTTTCAATAGCCACTGTAGGCAATGTCTATGTTGCCTCTCAGCTGTTGGAAAAAGCACTACAGAAAGCCAGGAAGATTTTAAAAAAATAAAAATAATTTAAAAAAAAATACATATATATGTATAGAATGAATTTTGGCCAATTTCGGCTATGATTTTTATAACACGTCTGTGAATGACAAGAGCCTTGAGTTGTCGTTATGTTTTTTCAAGTGTGACAAATAGCTTAGAACTAATTTTTAAATCAATTTCAGAGTCTGGTTTTTGCTTATTTTCAAGCATTGGTTTCTATTTGTAGATAGAGCAGATGATGAAAGGAAAATTCTTCATTGTTGCAGTTAACATAAAATCAAGCCCCACAACTCAGTCTAGCAAACCAAGGGACCGATTTATTTCTTCTGACTTCGTATGCTAAACTCAGACATCTTGTGTAACGCAGTTGTTCAGGCTTCTCCAGTTGTTAGTGGCAGGAGACCTCTTGCAGGGTCTCACTTTCATCTCACTTTTCTTGGCTACCTTTCTTAGCATGGGATTAATTACCTTATAGAGTGGCTGTCTCCTCTTTATTGTAGAGTTTAAATGACTAACTTAAATAACAACTTTCAGAGAGCTGAGAAACAGCGAGTGGTATTTTTGCAGCTCAAGCCATTGGGAATCCTCTTCAGATATGGTGCTGCAGGCACATGGTGTCACCGTCAATGCTGTCGTCACTGTCGTTGCTGGACTCCAGTAAAACAGAAACAAATGGGTGCTCTTTGCTTTTTCTTTCCCTGATCCTGCCATCACTTGAATTAAAATCTGGCTATCATGTAATTCTATATTAGTAACTTTTGAAGAAAAAAAATCATTCTTTACATGTTGGTATCTACACAGGCGAGTAAATAATTCAAAGATGCTGGAGAGTCTCAGCAACAAAACCACCAAATTAACAGGAGTATATACTACTCTTGGGAAAATGTGGGTTTGTGCTTATGCTTTATCATGAGTAGGTTTTGTTGATCAATTTGAAGTTGATATGTGTTAATCCAGAAAATGCTTACCTGGGAAATTCAAAATTCAGAATTCAAAAATCTGCAACTGTTCACTTCAGTAGTTTTAAAATTAATCAGGAGCTTCTAAAGGAAGAAAAACAGATGGATACTTCAAAATGGAATGGGTCACCTTGCTGTAGCCCTCTTTTCTTTGTTGACTGAGGCAGTCTCCTCTCTCTGCACAGGCAAATTTCAGTCCCATTTCTTGAGGAGAGGCTGTGCTGGGTTCTCTGTGGCCATTGCGGTAGGAGGGTGCCAGCTGTAATAATGGTGCAATTCTGCCACGGCGAGTCTTAGGTAGGGTAGCACTGCATTGCTGGAACCAGCAACCCCTTCATTCGTCAGCAGAAGAGAACACAGATGAGGATCAAAAAAGACTGCATGATAGAAATCCATCTGGCTCCTACATCTTTACCTCATCAATTATAAACTGCTTGTGTTTGTGTTCAGGGACCTCAGCAGCCCTTTATGATACATCTCCACCCTGTGCTGTCTTCTCTCATTCACATAGACAAGCCCGTGCCAGCTTCCATCATCGGATGAGTAGAACTGTGGATGTCAGTTTGTGTGACAGTTTATCCATCTCTCTTCACTCCATAAATCTAATTGTCAGTAGATGGCTGTCATCAAACTTGGATATGAAAATGCGAGTCCAAATAAATAGAAGAGTCACAGAATTTCCTGCTGGCAGCGAGATTCAGATACTTTCTGTAGGAACATCTTCAAACTCCTGGTTCCCTAAATCAGTTGACTCGCCTCTGCTGAGGTCTGCGAACACGAAGCTCTGGGGAGCAGGCAGCCTGTTCCAGTCCGCAATACCCCTGACCGCTTTCCACTGCATCTTTACATTTCACTTGTGTGAAACCAAAACCAAAAATTACCAGTAACGCTGTGAACAGGGTCATGCTTGCACTGTGTGGTATGGCTAGAAATATGTACAGAAGGAGTGTGGATCCAGGCCTCACGTCAGAGAATGTGTAGTACTGTGCTCAGCTCCACTGTCTCTGAGCCATCTTTGCAAAATGCTACAGGATTTTGCCTTCTTGTCTTGTTTCATGACCTTTAACTGATTAATTTAACTTTTTTTTCTCCTCTCCCCCCCCTGCTTGCTGCTCCTTCTCCTCTTTCTACTCCCTGCTTTATCATTTTACATGTTTCCAAATTTTGGGGAAGGCTTGATCTTAGCAGAGTTTTGTTAATGGTGTCTGTGTCTGAACTGTGAGTTACAGCATTTGAGGGCTGTTCAATTCACATTTCTCATGTGGGTGTAGATGGAAGCAGGATACAGAATCAGTCAGGTACTTGAAGTATCTGTTTTGGCTGCCAAATGTTGGGGCTCTCGTTGACATTAGGATTTGTCAAGTTATCCCTGTTGATAAGTATTTTGAAGAATTCCCAATATTGAACAGGCTCAGTCTGCTGTTGAGAATAGCAGTTCCTGAACAGGGACTCCATTACTACTCTTATTTTTTTGCTTGAGCTGATACTGTGTAGAACATTAGTAAACTGATTTTTCTTGAATGAATTATCTAGTACTGTTTTCTAAAGTCCCTTTAAATCAAATGTCTTACTTTTGTCTGAGTTTCCCAGTAGAATTTTATGAACTTCTCTGTAAAACTTCAAAAGTTAGAAAGGTGCAACTGTGTTAGGAAATAAACAACAACTTAAATGTGCATCTTGAATGAAATTTTAAAATTTATTTTAAAAAAATAATGTTGATTGAGACACATGCATGAATTTAGGAAAAGAAAGAAAATAGTTTCTCAGTTATTTTCCTTAAAAACATTTAGGGGAAAACGAAAGATATTTTAAAAAATGTGAGTTATGAGAAGAGATTTTTAAATGTTTCTAAACTTTAATGAAATGTGAAGGTTCATCCTTAGGCATTAAAAATCTTATTGTGCCTTGGTCTAGTATCTCTCATTTGTCCACTTCTTTTGCCTTCCCCTTCACTTTAACAAGTGATCACATGTGCACCAGCTAAATGTCTGATAAATCTCCAGGCGAAGCTGGGTTGACTTGTGTGGAACTGACTTTAAAAATATTTGATGGAACATTGCTTCAGTCTCTGAATACTTGTCAGCTTAGATTTATTACAGCTACTTCCATTACAAAGATGTGCACTTTGGTCCTTAGGGATCTTTCTCTCTCTTTTGCTATGTAGTCCCAGCTATTGTGGTGTCACAGTCGATCAGTTTTTCACTTCGGCACTTTGAGTCCAGCAGAACATTGGTATGGTAACTTATCACCCTAAATTCCTGATTACTTTTCTCTTGTATGCAGGTTTGTTTTGGGTTTTTTTTGTGGGTTTTTTTTTTTTTTTTTTTTTTTTTTTTTTTTTTTTTTTTTTTTTTTTTTTTTTTTTTTTTTTTTTTTTTTTTTTTTTTTTTTTTTTTTTTTTTTGTAGTGGAGGGCTGCGTGTAACACTTTATTCCTTTGGGAAAAACAAAACAAAACAAAAAAAACTCCAGTGTCTTTTGAAGGATCACATAGTGTGTGTCTGTGGAATAAATGCATCAAAATATCAATAACTCTCCTTAATATGTATCATAGTTAAGTAGTATTTTATTTTGTGTATTCATAGCCTGAGTTCTGTATGCATAGGTGGATAACTACATACCTTTGTTGTGGGCATAGGAATGGCAAGATATTACTTTAGAAGATCTGTAATAAATATGTCAACCTTATTAAATTATTTTCTTAGGGATAACTTGTCCTTTATTTTCAAGACTTCAACAGGAAATCCAAAGTTTGTCTAGTATTCTAGCTGGCATTCCATACTGCTACGTAACTATCACTTGTACAATAGTAACACATCTACTGTTGATTATTATGTTATGAATAAATTGTTGGGTTTTTTTAAAAAAAACAACCCACCAAAAACCCACCAAACCCACCAAACTTCCCCTTAAAGAAAATCAATGCTACAGACTTCTAGAGTGGAGTCAGTTGGAACTGACGATAAATTTATGACAATTTTAATTAAATTGAAAACCTTTGAGCAGTTACGTACCAGGAAAAAAATTATAGCCTATGTATTACCATATTTGTGTCTCAGGTGGTTTGAGAAAAACTTCAGCAGTCAAGGTTAAACACTCAGTAAGTATATTTATTGCTCTCAGTAACATGAAAAAGTATATTCTCTAATGTCTTAAGTGGAAGTATCATTTAAAATTTTGATCAGCATCTCTTCCCTGCCCTCAGAACAAAATCCTTCCCCCTCCCTTTCCCTGCATCTATGTAGGCCAAGTGTAGGTCAAAATTGCACCACCTTTTAGTGCTAGTGGTCAGCTGTGCTATTTAAAGTTTTCTAAGTGGAGCCCCATAGAGCTGGTCATTTATCCCTTTAAAGTGGACTGAGTTAGCACTATGAGGTCAGTTAAATGTTCTTTCAAGAATTTTCTTCTTTTCTCAGCCTTGGGGTAAAAGAATAAAAGTTGACTTGTTACCAGCCCTTGTCAGAGAAACTACAGTTGACAAACTTGAAACCGGTTATGGTCCTGACACACAGCACTGAACCATCCTCTGCTTCATGAACAAATGAGATTGAGATTGACCCACTTTTCCTTTATCTAAAAAAAATCCTGGTTTTCTTCTGTTCAAACAGAAGTAACTGAAAATTCAGTTTGGGGGAGAAACTAGGTGAGTTTGTTCTGGAGCCAAATGATTTAGATTGCAAATACATTCTTGTCTGTTTTTCTCAAGATGTTTACTCAATGCTCTAGACTTTTATCCTGTGAATAAAGGAATGAACACACAATAAATATATAATGAAGGATTTTTTTCCTTAGTTTTACTGAATGAATGTCTTCAGCAAATGTGATAAATTTGAGGATTTCAGCCCACGGACTAGAGCTAAGGCAAGGTGGAGGAGAAGCAATCAGATCTCGTATACAATCTGTAAGGCTGCTAGAAGAAAGCTCTAATGAAATGGAGGAAATGGAAATGGAGGAAAAAGTACCGATATTAACAGCCTTTTGCAGTAAACTGTGTCATATGAATTCTCTGTCCCCAGAGGAGAGAGGAATTCTTATCTGTTCTTATCTGTTGTTTCAGAAGAACCTGGGATGAGGAGTGCAGATGAGATCTGTAAGGTAACCAGACAATTTGAGGGCCCTGTAGTGTTAGTATGTTCTCAGTGATAAGCATTAATATAATTGCCACAATACTTTCACCTGCTTCCTTTATCCCACAGTTATTTTAGACAAGTATTGAATCAAACCCTTGAGTTGACTCTGAGAAGGCCCATGGTTTAGCCAGTTCCCCATCTTCATTGCTTCTGTGCTGTGTAAACTGGTTCTTTGTCCTTGAGTTTACAGATACCTTAGGTTTTCTGTTGTATGGGACTTCTGCATATTTCTTACCAGTGTTAAGAGCAGGCTTAACTGACCTGCAGTGCCTTGTTTTACATTTTACTACTGTCTCATTTTTCCACTAAGATTTTAATTGAAACTTCTATGGCCACAAGATTATTTTAATCTATTCAGTATTTTAGTAGACTTTTAATTTTGGGGATGTAAAACTGTGCTTTAAAGTTGATTCATTTTCTCTCATCTGAGTCCAGATTGCTATTTAGAGAAAGGCTTCCAGCCACTGGGTAGCCTGTGCAGAGAGCTGGATAGTGCCTGTGGGATTCTGTATTGTTGTGGTTCAACCCGGTAGGCAGCTAAACACCACCCAGCTGTTGGCTCACTCATCTCCCAGTGGGATGGGGGAGAGAATCAGGAAAATAAAAAGGTAAACCTTGTAGGTTAAGGTAAGGACAGTTTAATAGGACAGAAAGGGAAAATAAGGGAAAATAATAATAATGGCAATGATAACGATAATAATAAAAGAATATAGGAAACAAGTGATGCAGAATGCAGTTGCTCACAGCCTGTCAACTGATACCCAGGCAGTCCCCAAGCAAAAATGCCCGTGGTCAGCTTCCCCCAAAATATATACTGAACATTACGCCATACAGTATGGCATGTGCCTTTGGCCAGCTTGGATCTGCTGTCCTGGCTGTGCCCCCTCCCACCTTCTTGTGCACCTGGCACTGCTTGAGAAACTGAAAAGTCCTTGACTACTTGGCAACGACTAAAACATCAGTGTACATAGGATGTTATCCAATCCTAAATGCAAGCTGAAAGACTATACCAGTTACTGGGAAGAAAATTAACTCTATCCCAGCCAAAACCAGGACATTATTCATATTATTGGACTGGAAGTTCTGAACTAGAATGAATTATTTTTTCTGTTTTTAAAAAAACTCTGACTTGCTACATCATGTTTGTTGCTGTTGGTTGGGGCTTTTTTGGCTGTTGCTTTTTTAATTCTGTTTAAACCAACTTTGAGAGCTAAATGTCGGGTTAGCTTCAACCACAAATGATTTGTGACCCAGTTGTGGTGGAGAGGGAAGAAACAAAATATTCCTGTCCAAATAGGTGATTCCTAAGGACAAGCATTTCTTATGATTTGAAGACTGAAATATGGATTTGATAATGTCCAAAAACTTACTGGGCAAGGCACTTGAAGTTTGAGGTTCTGCTGAATGCATTTTAGTTTCTTTAGGATCTGGGACTATGAAATTATTTTTAAATTACTATTTCAAGCCATTGAGGGGCTTTTACAGGTCTCTGTAGGATTAGTAACTATCATGGCTTGTTTCTGTTGTGCAGATCAAGTTAGTAGTCAGCGAAGAGGAATAATGACAGAAAATTTTTAAGAGTGGTGTATTTGTCAGTAGGTAGTCAACATTATGAAGACAAAATCTGGTATATAGGCAACTTAAATTGTTCTGTTTTTTCATCTCTTTGATGTGAGAAGCAAATGCTTAGAGCTTCTTTGGATATGCTTGCAAGGCAAGCTTAATTAGATAATAATTCATCTGCTGTTTCTGTAACACTCTACGTATCCTGTAGACTCCTGTACTGGTGTTTCTGTAAAGGGTTTGTTTACTGTCCATTTTTATGCCTGTATGGTAAGTTTCAATTGCTTCATGCCTAGTTTAGAATCATAACTAAGTAAATTGGTTTTGGATTTCACATACAGGCTGAGCTGGTATTCGCACAGTGTATGGTTCAAGGAGATCAACGCTGTCTGAATGCTGCTTGATGAGTGGAGGTGGCCGAGTGCATGTTAGATTTCACTTTAAACCTCATATCTAATTTGGTCTTTTCAGTTAACACCCCCCACAATAAATAACAATATACATGAGGTCTTGACTAAACATTTTCATTTACTAAGAGAAAGGAAGAGCCATTTATTTTTCTTTTGCACGGAGTTCCCTCAGCTTTCAGCCAGCTGCTTGTGGAAGAGCAGATGCCGAAATTAAAGCCACCTTTCTTGCATGGTGGAAGGGGTTGTCCATGTCTTCAGGGGCCATGCTAGTTATCATATTTAGAGGTAGAAGGGAAGACTTTTCCGCAACTTTGAGCGGCCAGTAATATGTTAAGAAGATGGGACCAGACTCTTTTCAGTGGTGCCCAGGGGTAGGATGAGGGGCAACAGGCACACACTGAAGCATGGGAGGTTCCATCTGAATATGAGGAAAAACTTCTTTACTTTGGGGTTGTCAGAGCACTGGAAGCTGCTCAGAAAGGTTGTGGAGTCTCCTCTGGAGACATTCAGTACCAGCCTGGACACATTCATGTGAGATCTGCTCTGGGTGAACCTGCCGTAGCAGGTGGGTTGGACTGGATGATCTCCAGAGGTCCCTTCCAACCCCAAACATTTTGTGGGTCTGTAAATGTTGCTGGGATATGTTACTTTGCAAACCTTTGTAGTTATGTGGGAATATGTTGCTTATTCAGTTCTGTGCCTTGGCCATTAGCACCAGTCTTCATAAACATTCCAGAGTGGCAGCTTTATTCATTGTGAGCCACCCTGACTGTATGCAATCCATCATCTCTTGAATATACGATGTAAAGACTGACCTAATATATAATGAGTCGGCAGGGAGAAAGGTGCATTTTATGTCACCTAAATTTTAAATAAATATTCAGAATTAATCACCTGAAGTATTTAAGGAAAACAGGGAATGTAAAAATAATGGACTGCTTACCATTTTCCCCTTTGGCTTGTGCATGTGAAGTAGGTGAAAAGTACTCTGCCAAATGAAATCTTTTGCAGATGGGCATAACAGCAATTTTGTGCTTGCATATTCAGCATATTTAAAAATGGAAAGTGAGCTGAAGAGCCATTTGGAAAGTTACTGTCATTGTCAGTGGTAGACTATTAGGGGAAGGAGAGAGAGATTTTCTACTTAACAGGAAAGTATTGATACTTCAGATGGCTGGCTGTAAGGCCATCTACTATTCATTCTGTCTGATTATCTGGCATCTTTCATAATCTCGAATGAATCAGTCCTCTAGAGCTCTTTCAAAAGTGCTGGTGTTATTAATTTTTCAACCTGAGGCCCAGGTCTAAAGAGCTGAACTCAAAGTTTTCAAGGGTAACGATGCCATCTACAAAAGTGAGGTATGTGTATTTGTATATTTCAGATATCCCTAACTCTATACGTTATATGGGCTGCTTATTCTGCAGTGCTTAAGCACTTAAGTCCACTATACGTACAGTTACACTGGAATTAAAATGCTTTTGCTAACAGTTAATTTTCTTTGCTGAATTGGTATGTAAGTAGACATCGGGGCTTTTGTCTGCAGAGCTACACCGGAAAAGCTTTCATCTCTGGTTTTGCTGGAGGAATCATATCGCAGTGTGCCATACTGAGCTGCAGGTTCCTGAGTCCCCAGTCGCACCCATTTGTGTGTTTATTCTCCACACTGTTTGGAAAATCGAGAACAAGTGAGAAGTGATGTTGATTATACTGAAATAAAGATGTGCTTTGTCCCTGCCAAGGAGTTGCAGAAGCTAGCTTATATGTTTAGTCAGATAAAGATTCTTTGTATACTTAAGATCTTGCACATCTTTCACCTCTCTCTGAGACTCAAATTTAAATCCAGCACTCAAGGATATCATGTGGATTTGTACACTTGCTGGTGGATTGTGGTTCTGGAAAACAATGAAAAGATTATGCTTATCCATGCTTATTCCATCTGTTATAGATGTAATATTAATAATGTTTTTTTTCCTTAAGTCACTCAGCTATAATCCAGTGTAAATTAACTGAAGTTACAAATAGTCTTTATTTTAGCATTTCAGAGCAAGAGAACACATCTGAATTATTATTGCTTGTAGAAGATACTGAGATAGGTACATTACCTTTTTTTTTTTTTTTTAAATACGATGTGGTTTTCAGTGAAACAAAATCACATTGCAACATGTTCTTTCCACAGAGACAGACTAACTGGTGTATTGACTAAAGTGTTCCTTTGGTGGCTTTCTTTTATTTTTTCTAATGCAGAATTTGGGGCTTTAAATGCATTGTGTTAGGTCATGATGGATGTTGTTTAGGTTCTCGCTTAATGCCATGGAAACTTCCCTCAACTGTGCAGAATTTTCAGTAGCTAAATTGCTAGCAAGGTTGTCTCTTGCAGCTTCTTACACCGTTCTCCACTTTATGAAATGTTGGGAAGGGAAATGGGAGTGACATTGGCATTATTTCCAACTGATGACATCTCATGTGTACTTCAATTTTCTAAGATTTTCCCACTTGTTTGTAATGGAAGAGCTTGAGATACTTTACTGGTGCTCAGATAGATCAGCAGGGTCAGCTGAAGTTGCACGATTTTAAAATCAAAAGTATGTATGTATATCGCTTAAGAATTATCAGTGAGTTTCTGTTTTGAAGCATATGTGAGAAGAAATGTGGTCCACAAATAGACAACATTTCTGCTCTGTTATTGCGACCATTGGTTAGACATTTGTTAGACATTAACACAGACACACTGTATTATGGTCAGCATAAACCATTTAATTACTGTCCTAAATTTCCAAATTGGTCTGTAGATGAATGCCTTACTTCATCAGTAGCTAAAGTGAGATAAAGTGAAATGCTGGTACAACCAGAGCACAGATTTGCAGCTCTGTAACACTAGAATGCTTCTCTGTATTTACCATTTTCTTAAGATAATTTCCTTTAGAAGTAAAAATTTTGGTATTATTTTGAATATGTCTTAGAAGAATAATTGTACCAGGTATATAAACCAGAAACAGCGTTTCCAATATCTGTGTGCTATGCTGAGAATATGGGTATGTTACTGTATGCTTCTCCTAATAGGATTGCATGTATGTTTAGTGAATGCTTTTAAATAATCCTTTTTTATTATTTTGCAGTATGATAATATTTCTTTTTAAATGAACAACATCTGTGTTTAACATGCATTTTTCGAGAGTCAACAATTTATGTGAAAGCTATCATGGTGTAATAGCATTGTATGAAAAGCTCCTTTTCTTCATAAACCCTTATTTTTAATCCCTCAAAGCGCAAGCAACATGCTGGCCAGAGAATTAACTTCAGATTGAAGATAAAGAAGAGGCCAAAGTTAATGACAGCTACAGAAAGCTGGAAGATATAATTCAAGTAGGAGAGTAACAGTTTGCAAACCAGGTTGTAGCATTTGCATTATGACGAATAACTAGTGCAAAAGAATGTATATTTTCTGTGTCTACAGAAAACCACATTTCCTGCTAAGTAGATTCTTAAACTAATAGTCCTGTGACAATGCAGGAAATAAGTTAGACTGGTTATGTTTGGGATGATACTGGCTAGCTAGCATTTGATTTTTTGCTATATTTGATTTTTGCATATGAATGGTAATGATGTATAAGATAAAATTAATTACAATGGTCAGACTTTAAGTTTCTGTTTCATACTATGAGATATTCAAATAGAAAGGAAATATGTTTAATGGGAAAACAAATCTTATTTGCCATTGAAACTCAGAATCCTAAGAGATACTATACAGGGTGTTTCAAAAAGGCGGACCCAATTTCAAAGATGTAGTGATTTCAAATTGGGTCCATCTTTTTGAAACACCCTGTATTATTAAAAGTCAGAAAAAGTATTATGATTTTCATTACTTTAACTATGTTCCCACTGAAACATATCATAAGTATTCTGTAAGGTGCAGGTACTTACCAATTGTTTTCAGTCCTGTTTCGTCAGGTGCTTTAGTTATGTATGAACCTCAGTGAGTTTCTAAAATATCAAAATATTCCAGAAGTTAAAGATAAGTCACACAGGGATTCACAGCTGTCTTGAAAAGATTAAATTCTTCCCGTGATTGTTTAATTTCATCTGATTGGAGTAATATAGAATACTGTATGCATCTCTTAGCAGCCAAGATGTGAAAAAATTGGTCAGGTGTATAATGGAGATTTTAAAATGTGTTCTTGTCATTTGGGTTCTACAGGCAAATCCTGGGTTAGGCACTATTGTTGGCCCGTGTTCTGTCTCTACGTAATTCACAAAATCACAGAATGGTTGAGGTTGGAGGGAACTTCTGGAGGTCATGTGGTCCACCCCTCTGCCCAAGCAGGGCCGGCCAGTGCCAGTTGCTGAGGGCCATGTCCAAATGGCTTTCAAATGTCTCTGTGGATGGAGACTCCACAACCTCCCTGCACAACCTGTGCCAGTGCTTGGTCACCTTTATAGTAAAAAGCAGTTTCCTGATATTCAGAAGGAAACTCCTGTGCTTCAGGTTGCGCCCATTGCCTCTGATTCTGTCACTGGGCACCACTGAAAGCACCTGGCTCTGTCCTCTTTGTACCTTCCTTAGATACTTACAGACATTGATTGGATGCCCCTGAGCCTTCTCTTCTCCCGCTGAACAGTCCCAGCTCTCAGACTTTTCTCATAGGAGAGATGCTCCAGTCCCTTCAGCATCTTTGTGGCCCTTTGCTGGGCTCTCTCCAGTACGTCCGTGTCTCCCTTGTACTGGGGAGCTATGAACTGGGCACAATCTGCTGTGAATAGCTGGAGATAGAGGGGCAAAAATGGTGATTTCCAACCTGTTGGTGATGTAGCAACACTGAAAACTGTGGAGGAGAATCTGAGGTTAAGAGACTTTTCCTCTGCCCGAGCCCAACTCCTTATTTTTGTCATAGGCTTCCAGCCTGAGATTTGGGAAGATTCAGGAATTTTTTCAGTTGTTCATGTCTGGATCTTTGTATCTGACTTTCACTTGTGCTGTGAGTCAGTGCTGCAAGGGACTGCTTTGTTACAGGAGACGTGCACCTTTGTCCTTACTTGTAGATAGAGCTTTAGTAGCGTGGTGCTGCTGCTCGCCCGTCCCTCGGTGTGCCTCTGGTGCTGGATTTGATCATGTTCTGCACATGTATTGTGGGGGGGAAACAATGCGAGGCTCCCAGCAGTAAACCGTAGTTGTTCCTTAAAACAGTGCAAGTACATAGTAGCAGTGTTCAGCTTGCATGGGTACAGCACTGCTAGGCTAGAAAGAGAATAAAAATTTATTTGGAAAAGGTACACAAAACCTGTTGGAATCACATGATGATCTAAATACATAATAATATTCAAGCAATGCGGCTGTCAAGATATTTTCACGTGTGGAAAGACAGACACTTTCATCAAGTCTCCTAATAATTCTTTGCATCATATTGCACTGAGAGTACAGGAATGTTGTCCAAAATACTATTTATAGGATATAGAATAGAAATTACACAGACTACCTATGGACCATAGTTTACTAGAAAATGCATCACAAATTATTGCTCCATTTTAAAATGAGACTTACAAATGATCTAAAAATTACTTAATTTAATCAGCGTCATCGAAACCTCTTAGAGAATGAAGCTACTCCAGTCTTGGGAGTTAAGTAGGTCAGTTTATTAAAACAAATGGAATTGATCAATTCCAAGATTTCCCAGTCTCAGTCAGTATACTAGAGCAGGAATAAGCACCATGTAAGGGAAGACTTTAATGACAGAATCCTCTTATCTCAGAAACCAAGTAGTAAAAAATAGTTATTATTGTCTGGATGCCGCTAGCTTAGCCTTGGCATTAAGTACCACAAATAGGAATCTGCCTTTTTAAAGAACGGTGGGCTGATTCAGTGCCTCGTAGGCCAGGAGGGAGAAAGCTGCGGCTTTGTTTTATGCATACCTTCCTACACAGTTCAAAAGGTAAAAGGCAGTGATGATACTTTTGAAGTATTCATGAGTATTTATTTTATAAACTTTTAAAACCAGCTTATTCAAGGCTTGTACTGAAATATTAATAGTTATGATGATTATACCCAGTGATGGATATTGGGGTGGTCTGTGTTTTAGAAAATTCAGAATATTTTTACTGAGGAACAGGTGAGAGCATGAGGTTGTTGAGTATTGTATGAGAACAAACTCTCTGAATTCATAGTGTCTTGATCCTGTGTAAAACTTTGTTTGGAAAGTATTTCCAGGCATGGATAAGCTCCCTATTTCTTTCTGATGGATTTCCAAGTGGTGAGTATTGGCTTCTCTCTGGAGAGGCCTCTTCAGCTGAGATGTTTAAGCTTTATGGTTAAGCAATTTTGAAATGAATTGACGATCAAAGGCTTTCTAACAGAAACTTTTGGCTGTAGAAATTGGTGTCTCACATAGCACTCAGTCAATTTACGTTCAGAGAGTGTGGCAGGGTTCATGTTTTTTCTCTCATTACTTCAGCCTTTAGATCCTAATTAAGCAAAGTAGTCTAGCATGAACATATTGTTAACTAGGCAGTCCTGTTAAAATAACTATGCTTTTTGGATCCTAAGTAAGCACTTGTTTATATACTGTGTTAGTAATGTGGAAGGCTTTCCTTGAAGAACAGATAGATCAAGAGCTAGTTCTTCAGCTGGAGGTGGTTCTCATCTCAAAGCGACACAGAAAATAGTACTGTAGACCGATTTAATGTGGTTTTATCCACTCTGTGTAATCAAGTATTCCTAGCACACAGTTTATTTTCCGCAGAGTAGTTGTCACTGTTTTTTCTTCCCATGGCTCTTCTTTTCACATAGTCAACACATAAAATTTAACGTGTTTGGTAGTGTTTATTTGTTTGTTTGTGTGTTTTGTTTTTCATGGTGTGAATATTTCAAAATGCAGATCAGTGGCCTAGGCTTTTGGAAGACAAAGCTCTGTCTGCATCTCTGATTTGTCACTTTGTACTGTTTCTTCTGAGAGAGTTTATTTATCCCTCTCCACGGTATGTCTTGAAGATGGGTTGTGAGGATTAGCGTGGACAAAGGGAAAAAGTTTGCTTTTGAGTTTCATTTACCGAGATGTCAGCTTTGACCTAGGTCATGGAATCATTCACCTGAGACTTAGAAAAGTCCTTCCCAGTGCTAGGCTGGGCTTTTTGCCCTACTTGTAAGGAGCTGACTCCCTTTGTATGCTCAGATGTGCTCATGCAGACTGTGATCCCCCATGTCAGCTTTTCCTACTGACTGACTCTAGGCTTTAAGTCTAGCCAGACTTTTCTAGAAGAAAACACAAGTAGTTTAACGAATCTGCACAACTAAAATTTTGGCTTAAATATGTGGCATTATTTTTGTATTTCTGAGCTTGATGATTATCTGGTTAGAGTCAGATATAGCAGTGGTGGCTTAAAATCTACTGTAGCTGTAACACCTACCTACTTGAACTCTCTGAATCATCAGACACATTTAATATATCTCTCCTAATGTCTTCCTTTCCAAAATACACTGCTCATACTTTGCTGAAACTGTTCCCTTCCAAGTCTCTTGAGTTTTTCTTAGTCATTTTCTTCTGTATCCTTTCATCCTACCAGGAAAAAAATAATCTGCCAAGTTATTAGTTATGAGTTGAGGTTAAATAAAATCACCTTATTATCAGGACATTTCATAGCCTTGTTATGAATGACAGCATTGGCACCAATTCACTTCTTTCACTTCAGTGCTGTAGTTCTTGTTAAGAGAGTTCATGTGATGAGCAAACTGAGATACTCAGGATTGCAGATAATGATCCTCTGACTTCTTTTCACCTTTGTTCTCTCATTTGATGGGGCAAGCCCTAGTACATTCTTCTGAGACATTAAAGTGGTTTTTGCAATACATGAATCGCTTTGAAACATATACTTCCTTATTTCTTACAAAACATAATTACCACTTCATTAGTAAAGTTTAGTCATGAGATTTTGCCGTGGGTGACCAGTTAGTACTGGTTTTCATGTTTGATCATTAACTGGATGTTGTAGTTGGACAAACATTTTGCTGAGTTAAATGCCTAAAATACTTAGACAAATTCAAAACCATTAACTGCTTTGAATGACCTTGAGTTTACAAAAGCACATCCAGTATGCTGAATGTGCTTTTGTAAGAGTTTCTGAGGTTTTTTGCCATGGGGATGGGCAGCTGTATGTGTGTCCGCATATTTACTTAGACAAATTCAAAACCATTAACTGCTTTGAATGACCTTGAGTTTACAAAAGCACATCCAGTATGCTGAATGTGCTTTTGTAAGAGTTTCTGAGGTTTTTTGCCATGGGGATGGGCAGCTGTATGTGTGTCCGCATATTTCTGTTCAAAACATTTGCTCATACTTATTTATATAAAGTGTTCAGTGATGGGACATCATTACTGTAATTGTGTGTTTTATAAATGATTTTCAGTTATGGTATTAAGTTGCAGAATAACAATATGAACAGTCATAACGCTATTTGGGAAACAGCCCATTTCACGTACTTCACGTAGCCTGTGGGGAAGTTTTCATTTCTGCTTGTGCTGAAGCTTTTGTTTTATGTGATGAAAACATTGACATTGCCTATTAGAGTAAATACGAGTGGCTTCCTGACTTTCAATTAAGAAGACTTCAAATTAGCAGTCACTTAAGTTCCTGCTGATCTGAGNGTGAGAAGCAGAAAAGGCCTTGACTCTGTGTAAGCGCTGCATCCCTGTATTACCGACATTGTTTCCAGCTCAAATCCAAAAC